>CATKRY010000082.1:0-87644 GCA_949775005.1 Orthosia gothica
AATGCCGAGCTGGTGCGCCAGCTAACTGAGAAGCTACCCAATTCTCTGCGTGTACAATGGTACAGAACGTACACGGAAAAGTACCAGTCGCTGCCGGATCTGTCACTCTTCAGCGACTTCATAACCGAGCAAGCTCACTTCTGCAGTGCATTCGCCCCGCCTGAGAACATCAAGGAAACGGATTCTCTAGCGGGAAAACGCGTCATACAACGGACGCATACAGCTACCGACAAGCCGGTAAACAAATGTCGAATTTGCGACAAAAGTGGTCACTACGCGTCTGACTGCCAAAGGTTCAGAGACGCAGCAAGTGACAAAAGATGGGAGCTAGCCAAGAATTACAACTTGTGCTATCGCTGCCTAAGACAACGTCGTGCTGGACACACTTGCAACAAGAAGCAGTGTGATCATAAGGGGTGTACAGCCACGCACCATCGACTTCTTCATAGGGGTAAGAAGCCTCAAACAGACAGGACAAGGAAGCCTGCTGTTCCAGAAGAGAAGAAGGAGTCTCAGGAGACGGTGGCCAGTTCGCGAACTGAATCGAGTCAAGCTTTCCTGAAGATGATACCGGTCCGGGTAATAGGACCGGCGGGAGAGGCAGACACATACGCACTCCTTGACGACGGATCCACCGTTTCGCTGATCGACGAAGCAATCGCTCAGCGAGTGGGAGCAGTGGGCCCAATCGACCCTCTGAAGATCGGTGCTATTGGAAACACCATGATCGACACTCCCTTATCGAGACGTATAACCGTCACTCTCACAAGTCGTATGAGAGATAGGGTGCCCTTCAAGGCGCGCACCATTTCGAAGCTCAACCTGTCACCACAGGCAGTCAGTCAAGAAGACGTAGCCCGCTGTAGGCACCTTCGAGACTTGACGTCGCAGCTTACGTATCCTGCTGGAGTGCCAAAGATACTCGTCGGCCAAGACAACTGGCATTTGTTGTTGGCCACTGAAGTCCGCAGAGGACCTAGAAGCCAACCCATCGCGTCGAAAACCATGATGGGCTGGACATTGCACGGCGCGCACACCAGAACACTGGGCCAGCAGGTGCACTATGTCAACGGGTGTCAGTCCGTTGACGCAAGGCAAGATGCGGAACTGAACGAGCAGCTCCGTGAATTCTTCGCTATCGAGTCGTTGGCTATCAATCCACGACAACCAGCTTCTGACCCCCAGAAGAGGGCAGAAGATATACTGAACCGTCACACAAGACAGTTAGGAAATGGGCACATAGAAACCGCTATGTTATGGCGGGACGAGAAAATAGAGATGCCCGATAGTTACGAGACAGCACTCAAAAGGCTAGTCTCCATAGAGAAGAAGCTGGATAAAAACCCCGCTCTTCGTGTGAAATACACACAACAGATGGACTCCCTGATGGAAAAGGGATATGCTGAGAAGGCTCCCAAGTCAAGCACGCCAGGAAAAACCTGGTACCTGCCTCATTTCGATGTCTTCAACCCCATGAAGCCAGAGAAAATTCGAATAGTACATGATGCCGCCGCAAAATCGAGAGGAAAGTCACTCAACGACTTCCTGCTAACTGGACCAGACTTGCTGCAGTCGCTGCCCGGCGTCATGATGAGATTTCGTAGACACTGCGTGGCCATCTCCGGAGACATAGCCGAGATGTTCATGCAAGTAAAAGTACGAAGTGAAGACCGAGACTCACTTCGCTACCTATGGAGAGGCAACAGAAGAGATGGAGCCCCAGAAGAATATCGTATGACGTCCATCATTTTCGGCGCGGCAAGCTCGCCGTGCACCGCTATCTTTGCGAAAAATTGGAACGCAAGGAAGCACATCGAACAGCATCCAGTAGCAGTGAAAGCTATAGTAGAGAGCCATTATATGGACGATTATCTGGACAGCTATAAAACAGTCGAAGAAGCGACAGAAGTCGCGACAATGGTGAAGAAAATACACCAACAGGCGAAGTTTGACCTAACAAAATGGGTATCAAACAGTAAGCGCCTGATAGAAAATATCGATCCGTCACAAACCTGCACTGAGGTTGTGAACATCGGAGATACAGTAGGCGCAGAGAAAATACTCGGCCTGATTTGGAGACCTAGTGAAGATACGCTAGGTTTCAACCTAACGCTTGCGAGACTGCCGCCAGGAATTTTAGAAAAGGAGGCCCCTACAAAAAGAGAGGCTCTCAAAATTGTTATGTCGTTATACGACCCCCTAGGACTAGCCTCGCCTGTTACGATTCGAGCTAAACAAATATTGCAAGAAGCTTGGAGGCGAGGCGTCGATTGGGACCAGCTATTAGACGCTGACCTGGCATCTCAGTGGAGAAGTTGGATCGAAAACCTGCGGCAGCTCAAGGGCATCAGCATACCAAGATGTTATCCTGGTTATAGTGATGCCACAGAAATACAAATACATGTATTTACCGACGCAAGCGAGTTGGCATATGCAGCAGCTGTGTATTGGCGAGCCACCACAGCAGTAGGCACACAGAAGGTGAGCCTAGTCATGGCCAAGGCGAGAGTAGCTCCATTAAAGCTACAATCGATACCGCGCCTCGAGCTGCAGGCAGCGGTGATGGGAACCCGTCTGGCTGCAGCTGTGAAACGTGAACACGACAACAATCCATCGTCGGTCACGTATTGGACAGACAGCAAAACAGTCTTGTCGTGGATAAGAAAAGGAGCACGAACCTATAAAGCTTTCGTAGCTCATCGCATAGCTGCCATAGAAGAAGGTAGCAAAGTGGAGGATTGGCGATGGATATCCACGAAGTTGAACATCGCCGATATAGCGACTCGTGACGTGCCGCCGAGGTTTGACTCACAACACGAGTGGTTCTGTGGCCCAAGTTTTTTGTATGAAGACCCTTCTTCATGGCCATCAGAAAAACCTCCAATCACAGAAGAGACAGGAGAGGAAAGAACGCTCACTGTCACAGAAAAAGAAAAATCTGTTTTGGAGAAAATAACAGACAGACATACATACACTTCGAAGCTCATAGAAGCTATACCTAATCCCGTCAACTTTTCAAGATGGGAGCGGCTATTACGTGCGACTGCTACCGTCCTACGTTTTATACATCTCTGTAAACAAAGGACAGAGAAAACGTTCTACAAAAGAACCCGGAAAAACGCTGAGGAGGACACGGACTGGCGAAAGAAAAAGAAGACAGCGACTGCAGCAACCAAGCCGTCATACATAGCGCCAGAAGTCCGAAAGCAGTACATAGATGCGAGCTTTCTTCAAAAAGCCGAGAAAATACTCGTACAAGTTGCACAGCAGCAATCGTTCGCTCAAGAAATAGCTAGATTGCATGCACATGAAATAGTGGACAAAAATAGTCCGCTACACGCGCTGCAAATAGAAGTAGTAGATGGCCTACTACGTATTAGAAGCCGTATAGCCGCCACTGACGAGGTCACAGAAGATGTAAGGCGACCGCCAATATTACATGGCGACCATCATATAACCCAGCTCTATATAGACTGGACACACCGCAGCTTACTACATAGTGGGACTGAACTCACAATAAATGAGGTACGGCAGCATTATTGGGTCGTAAGGATGCGTCCCACCACCAAGAAAGTACTGGCACAATGTCTTCAGTGCCGTATTCGTAAGGCACAAGCACCTGTGCCAGCGACCGGCGACCACCCACGAACGCGCCTGGCTCATCACCAAAGGCCGTTCACGTACACCGGGCTAGACTACTTCGGCCCGCTATCTGTCACCGTGGGTCGCCAGCATCACAAGAGATATGTAGCACTGTTTACATGCCTCACCACAAGAGCTGTCCACCTCGAGATCGCCGCCAGCCTCAGCGCAGACAGCGCAATATTAGCGCTGCGCCGTTTCGCCGCCCGCAGAGGATGTCCAACTGAGATCCACTCAGACAACGGCACCAACATGCACGGTGCCGATCGAGAGCTACGAGAGGCCTTCCGAGAGGAGGCCAGTCGCCGAGGCATCACTTGGCGCTTCATCACCCCATCAGCGCCCTTTATGGGAGGTGCATGGGAGCGTCTAGTTCGCTGCGTAAAAAACGCATTGTATACCGTACTCACAGAGAAACACCCACACGAAGAGGTGTTGTCCACACTGATTTGTGAGGCAGAGTACACGGTAAATAGCCGCCCGCTGACACATGTATCAGTCGACGGCGATGACGACGAGTCTATCACGCCGAACCACTTCCTACTTGGTGGGTCGGCTAGACTCCCAAACCCCGGCGTGTTCACCGAGCAAGACATCGACCACAAAAAGATGTGGCGTCGGTCACAAATCCTGGCCGACATGTTCTGGCGCCGGTGGGTGCGAGAATACCTGCCGGAGCTCCAAAACCGGCGGGAGCCCCACAGCCGCGGGCCTGGCCTGCTGGTGGGCGACCCCGTCCTTATCGCGGACGGGCAGCTGCCTCGCAACACGTGGCCGCGAGGCCGCATCGAGGCCATATACCCTGGCCCTGATGGAGAAGTCCGGACCGCTGAGGTGCGCACCACTGGCGGCACTCTAAAGCGTCCGGTGAAGAAGCTCATTCCTTTGCCAAAATGAGTGCAGCAGAGTTCCAGCGGCGAGAGCTGAGCGACGTGTCGCAGAGCGTCGAGGTCACGAGCGCTGCCGACGTGCGCCGCTCACAATGCTGATGCAGCGCCGCGCCAACGTAGCATCGAGTCGACGCGACACTGCACGGCGGGAGAGATGTTCGCGACGATACGTCACCTTTAGATGGGTTGTCATAATGTAAAATATAAATAGTATTGACAGACACACGTCTGCTCACCCCAGAGCGCCATCGCATACTAAGCGATGTCGGTAGGTGAAAAAACCTTTTATAGTAAAGCTCGTAACTAATTTTTGCTCATGTTTTTGAGACACTAAAATTATATTTTATGTGTCTATCAGTAGGTAATAGAATTATATAGTCTAATAACAATAAATTAGAAGCTTTAATATGCATACTGATTGTGTTATTACGGAAAGAAACAAGTATTTAACTCCGTAAAAAACAACCGTCCTCAACGAGCGTTTAGTTCACAATGACCTGTAAGAGGGCGGCACCTTATATTTATACTAAAACCAGTTTTTGTAGAATTTTGATAACTTTAAACTCATGTTTTGGGGGCTTTTACATAGTTTATAGTGCGCATATAGCGCTTATGTGTTAGAATTATACATAAGGTACCTTAGTTATATGATAAATGTATAGGTTTAAGGAAATAAAAATATTTTGTTTACTTATTTTAGACCCCCCGTTTTGAGCAGGGTATCAGGTGGTGCTATGGGTATTCTATTCGCCAACCAATCAGATTGCTTCCTTACACATAATTGTTTTGTTAGGAAACACCACCTAGGTGTTCTAGATAGGATGGCTGGATACCATGACTGAGAAATTATACATAATAGCAGTACATGGCCAGTCATAGTGCATTTTCACTCTAAAAAGGGAAATATACATACATTTTACTCAAGTAAGTGTTTGGAAAATTCGATATAAGCCATTTAGCGCTTCTAGGTGACCTAGAATTTTGTCTAGGCCCTATAAATAGATAGCACCTGTGTAATTCTAGTACATAGACATCACTTGCTTGAAGTGATGTGTCTGTGTATGCCGGCATGGACGTTTCTATGCGTCCGCCGACGGGTCACTACGTCCAGGGACACTTGGTGCCTGGTCAGTTATAGATATGCTGTCTGAAGCATTACCTTCGTGGACCCACAGGCGGGCGTCTAGACTCAGTCATGACACAAAACTAGTATATAGGTGTATATAACGCACACAGACACATTAAAGCTGTGAGACGACGTAAAATTTAGTATTCGGCCGCTTCCCGGCACCTTAAGCTGCGGAAAGGCTGGTGGTACACCCATCAGGGTACCGCCGTCAGACAGCCTAGTTTTCCAGCTACCCAACCACACTTCCGGAAGGAGCTTAGCTCTGGTGGTTGAGGAGTTAAGCGACCTGATATGGTGCGAGGTTACATGGATTTGCTATGTAAACAAACTTGTAACAAACGATAACTCATCGGGGGTTGGACATGTAGCTACCGGACTTCTACCTTGGGATAGCCCATCACGAGGGCTACCCGGGTGTGAATGTAACTTGAAAATCCACCCAGCAGTCTGAGTAGGAATCGAGTTTATGTGCCAAGATCAGGGGCATAAGCTAACTTCTCGCACCATTTCGCGGCTGTACGCCTGAATGTTTTGAATATAACTGTAACACTTATGTGTGTCAACGGCCCAGTAGGAGGGCTCCAAGTCCCTCGCTGGTACCCTAGAGCTAACATGTCTAGTTTTAGGAGAAACTCGATTGTAAAGCTTCAAACTGGCGGGAATTCCCTTTCTTCGACATTCTCCTTACGAGAACTCCCTGATGGTAGGGGCTAGGGACCTGGATCAAAGACCGGAGGGAAGGTCTCCTCGAGACCTATCCAAAAGTACAAGTTTCACCAGAATCGGTCCAGTGGAAGGGTAGTTCCTGTCAGTTTCAAGCTACGAGTCTTAGCGTATATTTTTTGAAAAATAAAAGTTTTTGCGGTCGGAATGTTGTGGTCCTCGTCGCAGTCGAGTTCGCCTCTTTAATAGTGCGCAGGCGCGTGAACATTTCGTAGCCATTATTTCACTTAAAGTATTTCCACGCATCATTGCGCTTCGAGGACCATGAAGGAACATCGCTTCTGGCCATGAACAAATAGTTTTATTTAACCTGGACATCACGTTTTTCACCTCAACCTACTTGGCAGCCTTCAAGTGTCTCCAAGGTCCATAGTTACCAGATGACAACTGAACAATAGGTGCAAGGGGCGTCAACGCGTTCAAGCAGGAGCCTTACAACCTCCTGATTGCCTGTCGGTCTTGGACGATCACGTCCGTCCCGTACACTAATATATTTTATTTTTATTGCTAAGAATAGTTACATCACTGATAACAATATTTGTGCCACATGTTAGATTTAGTCTTTTTTTATTTTACTTTTGTATAGATTCCTTTACCGATTGTTTTGTAAATGTGTGAACATTGTAGGCCTTCTTGATGCTTGTTAACATTTGTTAACTTTTTAACTCGTTTTATTTTCTTTTGTTTAATTAATATGTAATCTTTTTTTTTTTGTTTTTCTTACGACTTATTGTCGGGCCTACGTTGTCCCCACATATCTAAGTACTAATGCTGTAACAAGGAAATATTGTAAAACCAAACCATTTTTTTAAAAGAGTAACCATGGAGTTTCTTGCCGGTTCTTCTCCATAGGAAACGACCAACCCGAACCGTGCACCTTTTGTCGACGTTTTATAAGTGCCCATGTAGGCCTATATGAAATAAAAAAAATATATTTTGATTTTGATTATTTTGTTACCCACGTCCGAGTGTCGCTGCGGGGTGCCAACTGAAAATCAGCGCTGGGTGTCTGACGCCCGGCAAATTCTAAATTGGTAACCCTTTCGGTATGGACGTTTAGCGCAATTTGTCTTAGCACTTCTTTACTGTCTATGCCTCCATGTTTGTTGCTTTTGCGTTGTGTCTGTGTTATTCTATTTTTTTGGTCATATTAATTTTCACAGAGTCCATTCATCGTTTATTTGGTCTTCTCCAATTCTTATGCACCGGTAGTGGAATAACTTGAAATGTTACATAACACCTGATGTTATTACAAATATAATTATCCTGCATTGTCTCGTGATCTCAACAGATAGTATTGTTACAAATTACATGATCTGCATGCGGGACCGGCTGTCGAGAACACAATGAGTGATTGCTGTGTTTGATCTGTTTCAGCTACACAATACATCAATACATTGATGCAAGCATAATAATAATTATCGTTACAATGCGTGATCAATCAAGTTTAGTCTGTAGCTCAAACACGGATTACAAATAGTCTGTTTAACTGTAGACTTGTAGTACTTAGGTCCAGAGGCGTAGCTAGGTAAACAAAGGCTCTGGTGCAAAAAAAAAACTGGGGCCCAAGTGGAACTTGATTATTATTAGTTTATTTATATAAATACTTTAAAAGTGCAAAGCTACTTTATCTTCATCAAAAACTTGATTTAGAGTTCTGGTCATTCCAAGCTAATTTTGAATATTCACTTATGAATCACGAGAATTTAAAATGTAACAGCGTACGGTACTTTAAATAGTAATAACCTCGCCTCGGATAGTTAAGATTTTCTTTCACCAGACATACCGACAGATACCTATAGAATTCGAATTCAGCCTAAAAGCGACAGAACTAAGGATAAAGAGCGAGGGAAGTGAGCTCGCAAATTTTAACACCTCACTTCTAATCGGTAAAATTTTCTTTTGACTTTCATCTGTATGGATGCATCACAGATATCGCATTTTTGTAAAGTTTAAGATGCATCATTGACGTCATACAATACACGTTGCATGAATTTTCAAAGTAACGTACGAAACTAACTAAACTTTTTAAAGTACTGCTGGATTTACCAGTTAATTTGTTCAGCAGATTTAATTTTTTGTTTTAATGGCATTAAAACAAAAAAAAAAAATAAAAAAATTTGTATGACCTACAGATAGTTGTTCCGGCTCTGGCTGTTTGTGTATGTGAATTTATATGTTTGTAAACGCACCCACGATACAGGAAGAAATTCCTAGTGTGGGGCAACGTTTTTTTTTTTAAAAATGAGAATGAAATGAAATGAGAAATGATATACAAATCTTGCAACGTTACCAAAAAATAATTTAATGCCACACAATGGTGCTATCTAATGGCATACTGTTCGAAGATGGTTGGCTGTATTCTTCTATATGAGTGGTTATGATTCAAGTCAAGTTGCAACCTATTTTATTTCGATTCCAAAGTAGGGAGAAATTTTCGCTAGTTTTTCACGTTGCTGGACACGGTCCGAAGGCCCCTTGAGCTTGGGGGCCCCCGTGCACGGCACCAGCTAGCCCTCCGATAGCTACGCTCCTGACCTCTTTATAAGACATAATTGCTTAAAGCGCTGAAATAACACCCATGGTTCTGCTGCACCTGCTGCCAATATCACCATGTTCATATGTGCTTTATTCTATTGTAGATTTTTTGGAATCTGGGCTCTCAAAAGGATTAACCAGTCAATTTGTCCTGTGTTTGCTACGGAAGCTAGGTAGCAGCATTGATCCCGTATAAAAACATACAATATTTTTTAATAAATTCTATCTATAGTACAACATTTTTTCTTAATTTCCCTCGGCAATCATCGCATTTCCGGATTTAAACGAGTGCTAATTTCCATGTCCATCAATTATTAGATTTATCGTGTATAATAATTTGAATTCAGAACTAAGTACTTTATTGTTGTTTTGTTTTGATTTAAGTATGATCTAAAAAGAGCTGTAAAACGATTTTCCTTTAGTAACTTTCCTCCCATTTTAAAATTATTTACATTAAGTTAAAAGAGTATTAACAACTCTATATTCTGCCAAGTTGATTGAGAGCGCCCGGTCTCCACCAAGTGCAAAGGGCTGTTGTTAGAAACCCGACGACTGACGAAACCCGAAGTTTGCCGAGGAACATTGAGAAAATATTTGTAATGTAGAAATATTATTAAAAACCTACAAATTACACAAGCAATATCATTCTTTAGAGTATCTTGGTATCTTCGGCAGCAATCAGCAACAAATACCAACTCAGCGGAAAATCTATTTAATATAGCGATCTTTTGAAACTCCTATCTTACTCCAAACTAACGTGTTTGCTAGCGGATATGACGTCATTTCGTGCCCGGATACCACTGAACCCTTCGAGCAAGCTGATAAGACCGACCGTTCTCATAGACTGCCGATTCATTCCTAATTCGATCACACCAACCCGAGGTAAATATTTGTTAAAATGCCCCCGTCATCGTTTAAGTGACGGGGGTCGCAATATTTTGGTCTATGGAGGGATGAGCCTGCATATTTTAGTATTTATGGAAAATTGATTAAAATTCACACAGTAAGCAAACATATTCATCCTTTTATATCAGCCATATCCCATGTCAGCTTGTGCCTTTGTATAAAATTGCCAGTTGATTTTCCCAATACAAACTTCAATACCTCTTTGAATGCTTTGGAGTTGATATAGTAAACTTCCTTCTCGAATCTTATGATTCTTTCATCCATCAGCTCGTATAGGAAATATTTCACCGTTATATAGACTTTGCGGGTATAAGGCAATTGCACGAATCAATCAAGGTATCTTAAGTTTGTAAAAAAAAAGTAAAGGAAGTAAAGTAGAGGTAGAGTAAACAGTCCATTTAAAATGCATAAAAGTGTAAAAGACACGTTCCATTTACAAAAAAAAACTTTGAAATTTACACTTTAGCAAATGACTGCATCACCCGTCACATGGTATAATAACATACTCCGTATACTTCGCCTGGTATTCTCTTCCCAGGTTGGCCTAAGCCTACGTCACGATAAGTGTTACCATTGATTGTCCTTTTTAGAAAATTTTGGTACTTTCTCATATAGTTAATGAAAATAAAATAAATTACTAACTAGAATAACTATTTAGTAACTCATGTGATTCATCTATTTATTGTTAAATTTATTTGTATATTTAATTATTAGTTCATAATTGCTTTGTTAAGATAAAAATGCATTTTGCTCGGGTAATTCAATCACACACAGTGGCAACATATCGAATTGACAAGTGTCATACTGACAACTAGCCATTTCATGGCTATTGTCGTGTCGCTCACACCTATAGCGTTGTTTCGCTCTGTGAGCAAAATACTGTGGCTCCCAAACGTTTGTGGTGAACCCGTGAACTTTGATAGATAGACAAGAAAAATAGTTAATTGTTCCGTAAACTATAAAAACAGAAGTATAAAAGGCGGTGTAATAAGGTTTTTTTATTTTCCCAATGAAGAGACGCTATCATATGCGTGGCTTCCAATTTGAAACTAAATTCAACTAAAATAACTGGTATGTGCCTTTCTACATAATATTTATTTTATCTACGCAATGTAAATTCCATAATTTAAGTCATAGTTTTGTCAGTACGTCTTTACGCCCGAACTTATTAACCTAACATAATTAGTTTTTGACTTATTTTAGTCAAGTCAAGTTTAGTGGGTTTTCGTCCCGAACTAAATAAAAATACTAATATGCAAACAATTAAAAAAAAGCAAAGTAAACTAAATACAAAAAGAATCAAATATGACGATTTATTAAAAATTATAAATATGTTGTACCTATTGTAATATTGTTATCTTTTTCCCCACTAAAAAAGTTTGAGAACCGCAACGCAATTGATGACGTAATCTTAGGCCAATCACGTGACCCAGCTGTCACGGGAGGAGATTACCTTGTCTTATTATACCATGACCCGTCACTGCCGCAGCTGTGCTATTCTCTATGATCATTTTCTTTTTTTAAAGGCCTTAATTTCTTTTTTTTTCTTTGTTCAACTGGTTCAAACGAGCATACATTAGAACAATAGAAAATATATGAGAAGTGACAGTTTTTTTATATTTTAAAGTAGAACAGGTGCGTTTGAACCAGTTTGCGCAGTTGTGCGTTTGATGATTCATTGGGATAGCTATGACAAAAAAGAACTTATTTGCAACAGCACATTTTTTTATAATGTAGCCTACACTGTCCACAGCTGGACAAAGGCCTCCTCCATAAGTAGTTACTCTTGTCTTGAGGCACCTCAAACCAGCGCTAACTTACGGCTCTAACAAAATATGTTAATTTGATTAAAAGTAGAAATCACATCATCTTACTCAATCCAACCCCTCATTTTAAAATGGCCACGAAATAAATTAATCTGAGAAATGACGTTGAAATTTGCAAATCATGATAAATTACCGGTTTCTCATTGCAGATTGCAAGGAAGTTGAACGATTCATTAATTACTTTGCTGAGTGTTGACTGAACAGATTCTTCGTTTGATTTGAGTTTTAATTTTGCGCAGTAATTTTGTCTACTTAATAGAGAGTTAAACAGTTTCGTGTGGTAATTATATTATCGTAAACCCATCTTGAGCAAGCGTTGTGATAAAAAATCGTGACTTATTATAAAATCTACAATTTTATCTGTCAATCTATTTTTACAACAAAATTGTAAAACATTTTACAATTATTTCAAAAGTCCAAATAAAACACAAAACGAAATGGGCTTTGGAAACAATATGAATTTGGAATTGCGTTCAGCCACCCGAGCGACCCGTATTGTTACGTCAAAATTTTGTATCAAACCTAATTAAACGTGAATTCACAGTAATATTAGGTAATCTCGATCAAAAAGCAATGGAATTAGAGTTTAAAAAGAAAAATAATGTGTGAATTATTTCTCATGCTGTGCTATTGATTGCAAGCAGCTGCTGTCCATACTAAACGAGGGAAGAAACTGGTATTTTTTACACTTGTCCCGTAGTGTCCCTGTCTAGACATATTACAAAGCAAAAAAATCTAATTATTATGCGTAAATTCCAGTAGGGTAACTGGGTTGACCAGTGGACGATCGACCCCTAATTCGCAATAGTTGATTTATAAATTTATCAACTCGCTTCTCAAAATATATGATAAAAAAGACAAAATATTGCAATATTGAACTTATTTTCTTAGTATGAATGTGTGTTTAAGAGCAGGGAACCTCCAAAATAAGGCGATGGATGGACAAAACGAAAGAGGGTTACAACTGAAATGAAGAGTAATAGAGGAGTATGGAAGAAAAGGACACGTGGCGTCACTCCGAATAAATTGGGATCAGGACAAAATAATGATGATGATATTAAAGTTTTTTCATAAAAAAAAAGTTATAAAAATTGCCTCTATCCTTAGTAAACTAAATTCACTAAAGTCCGTTCGAAAACATACTATAACTACGTCACTTACGTAGCAATAGTAGCCTAGCTTTTACCGCGGAAACGTCGATGCACGTCCGACAACAAAGTTACGCGGTTGTCCCAAGCAGGAAGCGGTGACGTCATCGTGTGGGTGTAGCGTACCTCCAGTGTGTAAGCGGCCATTAACGTCCTTTGTATTAACTTTTTAAACTTCGAACGCGGGAAAAGTTTCAGCTGCCAGTGTTAGAGTATAATACTTTTTGAAGCTTGTTTCCTTTTTTAATCTTTTTTGAACGTTAATAATAGGCAGCTGCGGTTTGGCTAAAAATAAATACTGTTTTGGTTTAATGGCTTTTAGCAGATCATAATACTTACGTTTAGGCATGCTGTCTTACTATCCTAACTATAATGCCCGTTTTGAAAAATTAAATAGAAGCGCCCTGTTGGATTTTCAAGAATGTAAGATGTAAGTAATCAAAAATTCAGTCAGCGCAGGTCAAAACCTTCGAACTTTCAAATGACCCACTATATCTTAATCAGGCAACGACCCAAAAACAACTAGGGTACTAAGAACAACTTATTATCGCTAAATCACAACAAAGTTAGAGCTAATAGGCGTGTCAGAATGTAGGCCGCTAGATGTCGCCACTGTCATCTTGTTATCGCGCGCCCTATTCCTGTCACTAACTAACATTCGGCACTTCTGAGCTGATCGAACGGCATTATTAGTTGACGTGGTACCGATATAGAACTTTTAAGACCTAACTATGCTTTGGGATTTTGCCTAGATTATTTTTAAAGAGGATGTTGGGCCTAGAATAAAGCATTGGAGTGGGCGGCGAAATTTTTTAAATGTAGGTATATGAAACAAAAGCCCTCTTCTTAGTCCGTATTATTGTGCAACTACGGAATCCTATTACTGCGCGTGGTCTGACACGCACTTGGCCGTTTTTTTTTAACTCTAGTACATGCTGGTTTCCTGACAATGATTTCCTTCGCCGTTTAGAGAGCAGTACCAGTGGCGATTCAATAAAATACACAAAGTGAAGTGCTAGATGTATTTTGTTACTTTGGAGACAACTTTAAAATGTCTTAAGTGCAACTGCCGTTCTCATGTATTCCTTAGAATCAAGTAATGTCTGATAACGAAAATCATGGCCATGAAGTACAAAAGTACCAGTGATAAGTTAGCTTGTTTGAATTTGCTTCTATTTTAAAGAAGTTGTGTAAACGAAAAACGTGTGTATGTAGGCTCTTCTAAACAATTCTTGATCTCTGTTACAAGTGATACCAATAGCACCAATAATATAATACTAACATATCAATACAATAACATAACTTATACTGTGTGCAAGCATGATATAATTATGTGGCAGAAGCTGTACAGCGTCTAGTAGTGTTGAGTGTTGCCATGCAAACCTGTCTAGTTACGTTACGGTACTAAACTCGTGTAGTCGTGTCACTAACTAATATACTGTAAGTTCTGCAAGGGTCTGAACTGTGTGTCAAGAACATATTCTATGCATGCAATAACCAACGTCCAATGACCACACTTGAATACCAATATATGCAAACTGCAATGATTTGGTTGGTTGATGGCGACTTGGTTTATGGAAATACTCAGTGTAGCATTAAACTACTGTGACTACATATAGCCCAATGATTGAATACAGTAATTGTAACATTTGTGACTTAGATTTTGAACATAGTATGTAGGTAGTCGTTACGAGTAGTCAGCAGCATGAAAGCTGAATAACCAGTCTTATCAAGGGTACGGTGTTACCCAATAACTGGGATGTGGAAGTATCTAAGCAGATGATAAACCCATACACGATTTACTCGTGCCTTTTTCGTTCAATTCTATAACAAAATACCTTCTGATATATTAAAACTAAATGAAAGTAAATTTAAAACTTTTGTTAAAAGCACACTTTCCAAACAAGCTTAGTACAAATTGGATGATTATATAGGTATTCAAGATAAGAATGCTTGGAAACATGCTGGTCCTGCTCTTTAGGACAATCTTTAGTGCATACAAATCCAAATTTGTTAATTTTTATACATAATATTGGATAACTTCTTTTTTTTTGTTTATGTAATTGATTCACACTCTGGTCCGTTGTTGTTGAATTAGGTATTTTACCTATGTTTGCAATATTCGTAAGTATGTGAGAACCATGTTCCAATTTTATCAAATGAATGAATTTGTGAACCAGTCAATGTTTTTAAAATTTTATACCTTTACGTAGTATAGTACTGTAGTGCTATTCTGGGCGCATTATCCTCACATATATGAAATTATTAATCTATGCATATATTTTGAAACACTTATTTTTTTAAAAGGAGCTCGTGGCTCAATAATAACAGCCGCATGGGTCGATCTTCAAGGTTAAGCAACGCTTGACGAGGTGGGTCCTTGGATGGGTGGCCATTTTCAACATACCGAGTTTCCTCCGTGCCTCGGAAAGCACGTTAAGCCGTTGGTCCCGGCTGTCATTTGAAGATCTTTGACAGTCGTTACGGGTAATCAGAAGCCTGAGATCTGACACCAGTCTTGCCAAGAGGTATCGTGTTACCCAGTTACTGGGTTGTGGAGGTCAGATAGGCAGTCCCTCCATGTAAAACACTGGAAGCCGACCCCAACAATAATTGGGAAAAAGGCTAGGCAGATGATGACTTATTTTTTTAAAAGAGTATGTGTGTAGTTTTTTGTCCGTTCTTCACCATATCAACATATTTTTCCGAATGGACGGTAGAATTAATTGTTATTACTTGTAAATTTCAATTGTTAACGTTAAAAGGTGCCGCATAAAGACCTTGAAGTAAATATATTTGACTTTGGCTTTGACCTTTCATCATCAACTACCTACATTACGTCTGTTACTAACGAGTTTCGGCACTTCTGCTTTCCCCTGCTTTGTCATCGAAAACTGAAAGCTATGCGCTTCTACTTAGTCCATCATCATTGTGTTGACGTCTAGGTCATAGAGCAGCTAGAAATCAATCAATGTAGACATACGCTTAATAAGTAGACTGATGTCTTTGATCACTCAGAAAGAGTTCTCTATTAATGATCGATGACTGAAGTCCCCCTTTTGCCGATGGAGATTAATTTGTGTTTTGACGAATCTAATCTTAGCTGTTTTTGTTTCCATTGATACCGAGAATGTAGTATGTGTTACCCTGTTTTAGTTCGCTGATAGCGGTATCGATTCCCAAATGATAAGGAGGAGAACTTATCGGACTTCGTAACAAACAAAGGCTGCTGCTGAAAATAATCACGATAAAGCTCTGGGACACAGGCCTCCTCTCTGTGATAGGGAATGGGCCGTAATCCACCACGCGGGCCAAGTGCGGGTTGGTGGTTGTCACATGTCGTCGAATAAGGTAAAGCTCAAAATGCGAAAAGCCTGTCACGATTATGATTATACAAGGAAAAATCTGGATGAGCCGAAAATCGGGACAAATGGCGTGCGATTGGGTGGCTTAATTATGTCCAGCTGTGGACTGCTATAGGGTAATGATTGCTTGTGACGACATGGTTGGCGTAGTGGTTTGTTGCGCTGCGTGTTTCCGCACACGGAATAAATATTTTTATGGCCTACAGATCTCCGGATCTGGGTGTCTTGTGTATGTGAATTTAAATGTTTGTAAACGCTCCCACGATACAGGAAGAAATTTCTAAGGTGGGGAAACAAAATATTTAAAAAAATATGCTGATGATGAAGTAAAATGGCAACAATTTTGAATCCTTTACAGACTACAAGTATAGTTTCACGGCACATTAAATACTCATTATTGTGCCAAATGAGTAAGAGAATTCACTAAAATGACTAAAATTTTCTTGATTGAGGTGAAATCTGTTCATACAATTATTAATCTGTGGTTTATAATGCAGACGTGACCCGCTTGTGTCACTCACTCACACTCATCACCTGGACGTAAATACGTACGTATCTACGTGTATTTATAAACTGTATTATTAACCTTTTACGCCAGAAGAGTCAATTTATAGTAGTATTAGTAGTAGTAGAGTCAGAAGTAAACAAATAACTAATGAATTCATTAATTTTTAGGGTTCCGTACCCCAAAAGATAAAAAAGGAACCCTTATAAGATCACTCTCTTGTCCGTCTGTCTTTCCTTGTCCTAGCAAGTTGAAATTTATACCGGATACTGAGGTCTATAGACCCTATTAGGTAAATAAAAATCAATTGTCCTGAGTCAACACGATAAAAAGATATGGGCAAATTTAGATTTTCGCGAAAACTTGAAAGTACCAAAATTTAACTTAATTTTCAACCTTTTTTATTTTTCGGCATTTTCCCTTTACTTGTGCCGTAAGACCTTGCTTTTAACCAAAATTGACAATTCTAGATTAAACGGAAGTACACTATAGGTTTTTGGGTCAAAAACCTATATGGTAGTTCTCGTTGACCTAGAATCACGAAATTTGGCAAAAAGTAAGGTCTTACAGCAAAAATAATGGAAAAATGCCAAAAAATTAAAAAGGTCGAAAGTTAGGGGGTGTCCCCATACATGTAAAAAAGAACTTATAACTCAGCCACCAATAAAAATGATACCAATTTTATTATGACGGTATAATGGATAGGTACGGAACCCTCGGCGCACACAACAGTTCTCCAGACCGAGAGCGAATCTCAGCGGTGACTAGTGACTAGCCATCGGCGCCGGCGGTGCACTCTCTGTTGCACCCATACAAAGAGTTTAAAAAAGTCACTCTTGAAAGACTACCAGTGAATTAAAAGTCACCATGAAGTAAATGATACCTCCCTAAATCATTTGAAGTCATCAATATGAAGTAGGCTGTCTTGAATGTTTTTGTTTTTTAGGGTTCCGTAACCAAAGGGTAAAAACGGGACCCTCTTACTAAGACTCCACTGTTCGTCTGTCTGTCTGTCTGTCACCTGGCTGTATCTTATGAACCGTGATAGCTAGACAGTTAAAATTTTCGCAGATGATGTATTTCTGTTGCCACTATTACAACAAATACTAAATACAGAATAAAATAAATATTTATGTGGGGCTCCCATGCAGCAAACGTATTTTTTTTTCCGTTTTTGCGATAATGGTATGGTTCCGTATAGTGCGCGAGTCCGATTCGCACTTGGTCGGGTTTTTTTAACCGGTCATCATCATCATCATCAGCCTATTATTGTCCCCACTGCTGGGAAACAGGCCTCCTCTCTGTGAGAGGGAATGAGCCTAATCCACCACGTGGGCCCAGTGCCGTTTTTGAGAGCAGTGGTGATGAAATAATTTACACAAAGTAAAGCGCCTGCCTGGGTTCGAACTCACGATCCACAACGTGTAAGTCGCGGCCGATACCAATGAGCCACCACTGCTCTCTCAGTCTCTTTCTGGTTTTTTATAATACTACTACTACTGAATAAAATACTTGTATTCAAAATTAATTGGAATACAGAATATCAATGAACTAAAATGTAAATACTAAAGCACTGGAATACTAAAACAACTATGAGTTATGTCTTGAATTCCAGCCCGAATGCTGTGTGACAGATTTCACAGAGTTGGCTGAATATTCATTAATTTGTTTTGTTCAGAATAATTTAGAACCGGTTATTAACTCTTAATTAATTGTATAATTTATCTTGGAGTTATTTAGAACACTTTTAGAACAATCTTATGAATGTAGTATTCTCATCACATCTCAATACTCACTATGGAAATAATTAAATAATATTATCTCTTGCACTGCACGCATCTGATTGTTTAACTAGTGTAGTTATTTCAATAAAAAAGAAACCACTTTTACTTAATAATCAGAGTGTATCCAAAACCCCACGATTTTCAGGATGTTACTCACACATCTGTAGCGGCACCAACGTCGCCACTTACGAACTGATGATCCTGCATCGCATTTCGGTGCGATTTGAACGGACCAGACGCAACACCCGTCTTCTGGTCGGAGGATCCTCCCTTTTCTATGGAGGTTTTTGGGACTTTACATCCTGTTCCACATACTTCCAAACTGGTGAACCCCGAATAAGAACGTCAGCTCAGCTTTCGTGCAGAGCTACTTCACCGTGATTTTAATTACCTAATTATTGTATTTTTAATTGTTTGTTTTACTGTAGAAGCTTTTAAGTGCGTTACTTTTTTTTTGTTTTTTTTTACATCGTTCTCACATGTATGTATTTTTTTTTTCCAACAAGATATTGTAACCAAATACATGTAAAACACATTTTTTTTTGTAAAAGAGTATGTGTGGAGTTTCTTGTCCATTCTTCTCCACAACAAGCTACATTTCCGAATGGACGGTAGAATCAATTGCCCCCGGTTTCCCAGCTCGGAATTGTCGGGGGTTTAGTGTGGCGGGTTGTCGGGCGCGCGTTGTCTGCTGTGATTGGTTGAATGAATTTTCAACAGCCAATCGCAGCGGATGGCGCTTGCTTGGCAGTTTGTCGCATTGATTCGCCGATGATTTTAGGCTGGGAAACTGGAGGTTAGTATTAGATTCAATTTTTTTTTTTTGACGTTCGAAAGTGCCGCTTAATGGCCTAATTGAATAAATAAATTTTGATTTTGATTTTGATTTTGTCATCTCTTCCTCAAGCTTTCGAGCAGCTAGTCATCAGCCAGCAAATACCCACGGTATCTACTAAGGTATCCTGACCACCATCATGTAGCAGACACGCATTCCTGTTCATCATCCTCAACCTGCATCATCACTCCAACCCACTGGAGCCTGCAGCATCATCCAGACGCACTGGGACATCATCGCCCCGACTGACTGGAGCATCATCCCTCTCACTAGAAAGTCATCACCCCGAGCCACTGGGGCATCTTCCAGACGCACTAGGACATCATCCAAACGCACTGGGGCATCATCTCGACTCACTGGAACCAACCTTCCACTGGCCTGGCACGCATCACGAGAAGTACGGACGACTCAACCCACTATCGAACTAATGACATGACGTCACACAAGTCCGACAACAACCGTTGGGCAGTTGCCCGGACCAGACACAACACCCGTCTGGTCGGAGGATCCTCCCTTTTCAATTGACGTTTGTGGGACTTTAAACCCTGTTCCACCAACTTCCAGACATCTAACTTCAGATTACACTAGTATCCCAACTTATTAATATTTCGCAAATCTCTGCATTTCGATATGCACAGAAAAAAACGAAAATAGCTTTTAAAACATCAGTTTCGTTTTCATAACAAAGTTGCTTTGAAATTCATAACAAACCTTTTAATTAGTACACATTAAACAGTATTTTTCGTAAAGTTCAGAATTTGCGGTCGACCATACATGTGGCGCAGTCATTAGCGAAGTTTCTCAACCGGAGCGGCGGATACAGTGGGTTTAGTTTGTCGCTTGCCAGATCTACAATACAAATGTATATTATAACAAGCAGTCTGTGGTCTGCGCTGTCTATTAACAGAACCCGCTATAGTTTGTTGAACTTTGGTACTTATTTATCACTTTTAAGAGAATTTGTCGCATAGAATGGCACAGGAACGTGGGGGTTTGGTACAAGAAGAGCGAGCTATGCTCAGCAGTGGGCGAAGTCGGGCTGTGAATGGTGATGATGACCAGAGCGTAAAAGAAGCCAAAGGCGTAACTAGCGGGTGCAATTTTGAAGTTAGGTTAGGTTAAAACGGGCTGGTTTCCGCAACTCCACGACCAAGCGCGGATTTTGCGTACGGGTGGGGATTAACCTACAACCAACTTCCTCACTTGATCCATCCCAACTCCTCGAGGAAGGCCAGCAGCGCCTTCGTGTTGCTGACTACCTCCTGTACGGTACCTGGTTCACCGAGGTATTTGGCCCTGTAACCGGCGATTACTGGGCAGCTTAGGAGCGGGTGCTCTGCTGTCTCGTCCCTCTCCATGCATGCTCTGCACAGCGGGCTGTCCGTAATCCCTAAGACAAAAAGGTGCTTATTAAAAGTCCCGTGGCCAGTCGTTACAGCTGTGACTGCTCGCAGCTGTTGTTTCGTCAGCCGTAGGGCCTTTTTGAAGTTTCTGCCTACTTCCATGGGAAATATAATAGATAATAATATTAAATAACTCCTCAAGCACCTCCGGCAGGCTTATAACGTATCTTTTGCAAGAGCAAAACGATAGCGATCATAGCAATATCTTTATCTCCGTATATTTAACAATAGTCCTGCACTATCCGGGGATTGACCTTGGGTGCACTTATGTATTGCATACGAGTACAGGGATAATCGTCGGTTGGTGTCACACAAAAAGGCCAGGTATACATAACTAACAAGGCCTCTGCGAGTTGACTTCGGCCCCTGGCACGCCTTTCAAAGGTCCCCAGATTACCGAGATAGTTATACATATATGTCGCATCAAGGCAGGTCGGTGGGGTAAAAGTAACCATGGAGTTTCTTGCCGGTTCTTCTCCATAGGAAATGACCAAGCCGAACCGTGCACATTTTGTCGACGTTTTATAAGTGCCCATATAAGCCTATATGAAATAAAAAAAGTGATTTTGATTTTGGTACAATCGTGAAAATGAAATCACATTGTTACAATCATGCTAACTTATATTTCGGATCGACACTGATTATAGGACTCAACTGCCATTTTCTGCTGTCCCTGTAGTTGTTCTTTCTTTAACTTGATTTGTTTTAACGTCCGTACTATTGACTAAACCCGACATAAATATATTAAATAATAATAATAATTTATTTCAAGTTTTAAGTGAGTTTATATAATATGTTATGTGGTCGCTGAAAGATTTTTCGTCTAACTTGAGGATCATTGATTGTTTTAATTAATTTGATATGGTTTTCTGATTCCCACTGTCAAATCTGCTTGTACGAGTAATTACCGTAGGTACCTTACCTTTTTAGAAATAAAATTATACTTAAGCCCGCTTCCACGAAAAATTTAACTTAGAGCTAGTTGCTAACACGAGGTTAAATTGACAATATTGTATGACAAATTGTCAATTTAAGCTTAACACGCATTGCGATTTCTATTCGTTATAATTTTTTTAGTACTATGTCGTCCGCCCTATTTTTTTTTAGTACTATGTCCGGCCGATTTTTTTTCCGCAATGCGTGCAGTTCATACAATTCCATAGATCGCAGAATGGGCGGAAAAAAATCGCGCGAATAAAACCGCAGTGCATGCTAAGTCTTAACCTCGTGCAAGCGAGTAACTCTGAGTTAAGTTTTTCGTTAGAGAAATGAGTTTAAGGCGACTCGTTCGCAATCTTGTTTTAAATTAAGATATATTCCATTAACAGTACCTTTCTGATATAATAAGAATACCTCGCGAACTGAAACTTAAACTTAATGTCGAATTGTAAGCAACGATAAATTAACTCAATGTAGGTATCATGTATAACCCCCGTTCACGTTTACAAGATTATAAAACAAGGAGCTAACAATGTTTTGTACAAATAATAACCTAATTAGATCTCGTTTACCATTTATGCCATTTTCTTCTTTAAAATGTGAACAAAATTTCGTCACAAAGTTCAACAAAGAATATGCCTTCAAGTTTATGATATAGTCTCTCATATTTGTGCATTCTTCACAACTCTCACGTATGAGAATACTTCATCAAGTTATGTGGAGTACCGTGGCGTGCGGAAGGTCGGGAATACGAGCGGCGCCTCGTGAATTTTACAAGTCCACAGTGCCAGGGAATGGAGATAGTTCTCAAGTAGAAAAGCCTGGTTAACTACTTGCTTATAACTTTTGTGAGCTGCCTCTTCATAAAAAATTGAGAAATGCAGCTCACTATGACTTCGGTGTGGTCTGGCGCACCGCTGTCTGTGGGGACTCCACAAAGTGGTTCTTTTAACCAACAGCTTTTGGGCATGTAGCAGACAATTCAGTTTGAAAATGAAAATGATAATAGTTTAAATTCAAATTCATTTATTTGCCTGAATATAGGTTTACAAAGTATGATCTTAAATCTATGACGGTCCCTTTACATTCTACCATTAAATATCGTGTGCAAATATTTAATATTAGCTTGTACTATCTTTAATAAATTTAAAAAAAACCCGGCCATTTGCGAGTCGGACTCGCGCACGAAGGGTTCCGTACCATTATCGCAAAAAACAGCACTAAAATCACGTTTGTTGTATGGGAGACCCCCTTAATTATTAATTTTATTCTGTTTTTAGTATTTGTTGTTATAGCGGCAACAGAAACACATCATCTGTGAAAATTTCAACTGTCTAGCTATCACGGTTCATGAGATACAGCCTGGTGACAGACAGACAGACAGACAGACGGACCGCGGAGTCTTAGTAATAGGGTCCCGTTTGTACCCTTTGGGTACGGAACCCTAAAAATAGACAGTAATAAGAAAAAGACCTTATACATTAGGATTCTTATAGAACAAATTAATTAATTGATGTCAGAGTTACATTATTATACCGATGTCAGTACAGTTTATTGGTAAAACAAGTTTTTAGGTATAAACAATTTTTTTGATTGGATCCTACTTTTAGGCAGATAGTGCCTGTATTAGGAGAGTCCGCTCTTCCATAGCAAGACGTATTATACAAGAATATGGCGCCCAAAATCTGCCATTTTATTTTCCTTTTTTAATGTAGCCAGTGACGCTCGCAGGGTTAAGACGAATTGATTGACGTAAGAATCATCAAAATCGCCCAACGCGTTTGGTCTCTAGAACGCCACATAGGAACAAAAATACATACATAGACTGTTAAACACATTACCCTGCTTCGGCAGTCGGGTAAAAAGCAAAACGTATTATTTTATAGTTTTAATTATGCGGATAAAACTAGATACTGTACCGAAACAGTTGGAAGTCATGCGAGAAGTCTTTGCCCAGCAGTGAGATGAAATAGGCTGTCAATAATAAGTTGGTATCCACGAATAACTGGATGTTATTTTTGTGCAGTGCTCGCGGCAGAGACCACGGAGCTCTCGAGCCGCGCGTCCCTCGCTGAACCCTCGCCTACTAAGCTTCCAAGTACGTCTTCTAATAATAAATTAACAAAAAAACGCTACAATAAGATCTCGAAGCAAAAAAATATTGTAATGTTCCTAGAAAAGAGGTTGTCTCAATTAAATATAGTCTTTGAGAAATAAATAATGTCAACGGATTGATGCGATGTTAACAGATACAAAAGTAAAAAAAACTATTTTACAAAAAATATAATTTAAACGAACTATTAAAATAATCAACTTAATAAAGCAAACACTAAAGTAAACTAAAAATAAACAGGAATACATTAGAAAGTTACCAAAATTCAGAAAAAATCATACTTCTTCATCGTCGTGTCTGACATTATGTCTATCATGATCAAAATTTTTGTTAAGAGATCTTATTCTAGCGGCCCCTAGATGTGTCACCCGTTCGCAACTCTGCACGAATGTATGTCCAGCCCAGCTCCGCACAACCAGTCACAACCAAAACCCTTTTACCGTATCACCTGCGCATATTGATCGAACGAGCCAAAACGTTATCATCAAATTCAATTTTCGACGTCACAATTATTGTAGCTAAAAAAATACATCAACGAATAAAATTGATACGGAGGAAAAGTAAAATAGATAACTATAAAAAAAAATTTTTTTTAAACAATGTTTTTGACGATGGTCAAAGTCAAAATTATGTATTTCAACTAGGCCACTAAGTGGCACTTTTGAACGTTAACAATTAAAATTTTACAAGTAATAAAAATTTATTCTACCGTGCATTCGTCAAAGTAGCTTGTAAACTCTTTTAAAAAAAATAAGTGTTTTGCAATATTTACATAAGTACATCTATAATATAAAAATGAATCGCAAAATGTGTTGGTAAGCGCATAACTCAACAACGCCTGGACAAATTTGGACAATTCTTTGTTTTTAAATGTTCGTTGAAGTTCAAAGATGGTTTTTACGGCGAGAAAAATTCTAATAATTGCCGGAAAAAAACAGCCCTTTTATTTTTCCCATACAAAAGTTTTCTAACTAAAATGTAGAGTCAATTTGAGCTTTATTGCTATTGTATAAGCTATTTTTGCTTTGTGTAGGGTAGGGTAGTGTAGGTTAGCGTAGTGTAGGGTAGGGTAGTGTAGGGTAGGGTAGGGTAGGGAAGGTAGTGTAGGGTAGGGTAGGATAGTGTAGGGTCGGGTAGGGTAGGTAGTGTAAGGTAGGGTAGATCAATGTTTGGTGCTTTTATGGCAAAACAAAGTTTGCCGGGTCAGCTAGTACATTAATAAATTCATATAGGTGAGGACGATGCACCCAGCAATACTATACAACATATAGATATAAAGTTTTGTAAAACTAAACTAAACTACGCAAAATACGCGCATAGTCGTGAAGTTGTGGCAACAGCTCGTCGAAAATAAACTAACTAAACTAAAGTTTTACAAGCACTAACAGGTAAATTCCTTCACTTGATAAAAAGGAACATGGTACTCACATACTTACAAATGTTGCAAACATACTTAAGTTACCTAATTATATGATAGATGGTGCTATCTTGTCTGGTTGAATAGTTGCTATAGCCACCTTGAGGCTCTAGACCAGCTCCTAGTAACATATATTTTCTGTTTCCAAAATTACACTTAATCGGATGCCAGAAAGTGCTTCTAAAATGGATTACTAGTGGATGGACAAATAAACGAAAGAGAGGCTTGTAAAAAACTTTTTATCTGGCGTGTTTCCAATAGATGCAACACCCTAGCACAATGTAGAGATCCTATCACTGACATCCCATTTTCGAGGTACGTTCCACGTATGTAACCATTAGAATGCCAACTACCATCGAATACGATTTGAAATTGTTACCGAGCATGTGCTGTGTGATTGTAAGTCGTAATTGTAATCATGCTGGTGTGTTATCCTACATTGTCATGTTCATTTCAGTACGAGGCGTCATATTAAAAGCTGACTTTAATTTCAACATTGTTACTTAATTTTCCACCGTTTAATTTTAGAAAATTGGACATAAAAAAATGCAGGGTCTACTATATTAAGGCAGTGGGCATGATTATTATGTCGTCATTTACCTCACACAATCCATCATCATCATCATCATCATATCAGCCGAAAGACGTCCACTGCTGGACATAGGCCTCCCCCAAGCGTCGCCACATTGACCGGTCCCGTGCATCTCGTAACCAGCGGATCCCCGCAACCTTCACCAGGTCATCGGTCCACCTGGTGGAAGGCCTTCCAACGCAACGTCTTCCGGTTCGCGGTCGCCATTCCAGAACCTTTCTGCCCCATCGCCCATCCGTTCTGCGAGCAAATGTGCCCTGCCCACTGCCACTTAAGTTTGGCAATTCTTCGGGCTATGTCGGTAACCCTGGTTCTTTTGCGGATCTCTACATTTCTGATTCGATCACGCAAGGAAACTCCGAGCATAGCCCTCTCCATTGCCCTTTGAGTGACTGTAAGCTTTCTGATAAGGCCCATTGTAAGCGACCACGTCTCAGAGCAATATGTCATCACTGGCAACACACACTGGTCATAGACTTTCGTCTTAAAACACTGCGGTAAGTTGGACGAAAAGATACCGCGCAACTTCCCGAACGCTACCCAGCCGAGTCGGATTCGACACAATCCAAATAATTGTAATTCAATTAAGATAGGCATCTAATTCCAATCTTACCATAAAAAGTGTTAGTGCCTTTGTCTAAAAACGTTTTACAAAAAAAACATCTAATGAAGTTCTTAATCGACTCTAAGCCGAGGTTTGTGACAAGGAAACTTTTAATAGCCCCGCTAACAGCTCGCAATGAAAAGGAGTAGACTTGAAGCATGACCAGAGATTCTAGACAAGTGAAATTCTTTCATATTTGGATATAAATTTTTCATTAAAACGTTTTTTTTTAAACAAGCTTTTTCCGTATTCTCCTCAACGTAAAGTCGCACATAGAACCTCCTCCTCTTTGATAAGTCGGTTAAAAAAGGGATACTTCTATTTGTGTTGTATATAGTCTCTATCACACTGGCAACAAGACAGTTTTAATTAAAAAAAACTAGTAAATAAATAAACCTTAGAGGTACTTTTGAATAGTCAAACAAGAAAAATTAGATGAATCTATTTGCACATTCGTATGCGTCAGTAGTTCTCAAGATAACTGAGCATCCGAAATGTCAATGTCACTGTGACGTTCGACTCTCGCTATTGGCTCATGACAAGGCGAATGCGGGGAGCCGCGTGGGTACCAGGGATTGGAGTCGTGTGCACATGTGTTGGATCATTCGGTTCCCTTCATGATGATTGAGCTGAGTGGTGCCGATCCATGTGTCATGTTCGTGAACGGGCGCCATCAGTTGGGATTGGTCAGCAAGCAGTTAGCAGCCTCGGCCTGTTTTTAATTACCTGTTTATTGTATTTTTAATTGTTTGTTTTGCTCTAGAAGCTTTTACGTGCACGTCTTTTTACATCGTTCTCACATTTATGTATTTTTCCAACAAGAATAATGTAACCAAATACTTGTAAGAAACCTTTTTTTTTTAAAGTGGAAGTCCCTTTTCACACGCAGTTTCTTGTCCGTTCTTCTCCTACATTTCCGAATGGACGATAGAATCAATTATTATTTACATTTAAATTTAAAGTTTTGTCGTTCAAAAGGGCCGCTTAATGGCCTAATTGAATAAAGACATTTTGATTTTAACATTTCGGGTGCTCAGTTTCGGGAGCTATACAAGATATATTAAGGCTCCTGTACATAGTCGGCTAGTGTTTGTGACATGTACCAAATGATACGAACTCCGCTTTACACTACACTTGGCTCGACTATTCGTGACAAAGGCTTGCCGTGTGTGTATAAAACATGGCGGCATAAAACGGGTTAGTAGTTTAGTTTCAGTAAAGGGATTTTCATTGTTTGGGAGAAAAAGGAGAGGGTTTAAATTATTTAAAGGGTTCTAAATTTAAACCGACATTATGATATGATTTTTTGGGTAGACCGTGTCCGTAACTGTTTGTAATGAGCACCTTTACTCTGCAACTTTAATCTGAAATCATACAAATACTAAAGATATCTTCTGAAAAATTAGTTCCTACGTTAAAAGCCGACATCATTAAAAAGAGAAAACCATGTCATAATCTGCACTAAGTAGCCTACTTGCCGCCAACATTGCTCAAAGTGTTACAACAATGCCTTGTAGTCGTACGTGAACATTTAACAAAGAATATTGTCTGTTGCATCGTATCGCACATCTGACGTCGCTTCAGGCCTCGTCCAGAGTGGACGCGAGGTGACTAGAGCGGGAGCGGGCGGTTACGCACTACACGCCCGTGTTCGTGATCCGTGTGCGTGATTTGAGTTTCGAGTTCAAAATGTTCTGAATTATGAGAGATTATGACGGATAGAGTTCGGATGTAGTGCGTAATGTTTCCTACAACAAGTACTACGGCTACTTCGGAACAGAGATTTACGGACACCGATCGGTTCGGATTACGTAATCGCGCTTAGTTGTTGTGGCGGGCAGTAAAGGCTAACATGTTTTCCTCAGGGTAAATAATAGATTATTGGTCGCTAGAGAGATCTTTCTGTTCATCGCGTCAAACAGGTAGACTTTCGAGCAAAGCGGTTCTGGCGTCGACCGCTCCGAATACGCAGAGACACGTCGACGAGTGATAGTATTATGCACTATGGAAACGTATGGAGACCCATTCGAGTACTACGACACTGATGCGACGACAGCGTCACTGCTCTGTTCGGGTATCGATCGATTAGGCGTCCATCACTGTCATTTCAGTATGATCACGCAAACGGCGGTTTCATAATATAACATTCGCACAAGCTCCTCACTCTGTCCGAGGCCTTACTCACCCAGTCGTGAACACTCTTTTGAGTCCACGCTATTTCCTCCAGAATACTGTTCTTACGTAGTGCCCCGAGCAGCGTCGCTAAAGACGGCTATTTTAGTAAAAAGATCTCTACAGGTTATTTAGATACGAAGGTAGAAAGCTTTTTGTTAGGAACGCGATACTACGTTTTTCTTTCGCTTTTGGGCTTAAAATAATAGAGTAAGGATGACTCTTAAGGTGTGTTTAACCAGTGACTATTTTTAAACTTAGGAATGATAGTCTAGACTAGAACATAGATTATGATGAAATTCTGGGTTATAAAAAATCGTAATTTTAGGTAAATGTCTTACGTTAATTGAGACATGAGGTTTCTATGTAGGTATATAATTCGAGCTTCCAAAAACTTACTTCTCCATATTCCTTCTCACCGCACTGGGTTTGTATCGAATTCTTACACTGTCTCTACTATAAAACTCTGGAACGTGCTTCCCCTTGGCATAAAAAAAGCTGAGAGTAAATTTTCATTTAAGCGTAAAATCCGGAACTATTACTTGTCCTCTCTTACATAGCTCGGTCTTCGTCATATATATTATATTTAAATTTCTGTTTCGTTTAGAATATAGCATTTATTATAATATTTATTAGTCTATTGTTTTAGAAATTATTTATGTATTTTATTAGTTAGATAGTTTAATCCAATTTTAATTATTGTTCATTTTTTATTTTTATTTTGGACTCCTACCACTGTTGTGTTCTTTTTAACCCAAAGGTTGACTGGTAGAGAATGCCTTGCTGCATTAAGTCCACCTATGTATCACCATTGTACATGAAGTTTAAATAAATAAATAATCTAACACAATGCCAAAATTTTACTCTCATAGAATTGCTAGGGATGTTCCTATTGATTAAAAATAGGTGTCTTTCGTAGGACACCGACTACCAAAAATAAAGTAATTTTTCACTTTGTAGTTTTTATTATTTTTCACTTTTTAGTTGTACCTACCTAATAGGCAAGTTGTTTAGTAAGGTACCTATAACGCCAGAATCGATTACTCGAATATCATGAAACTTGAACATAACCGATGAAATGAGAGATCTGCGTAGGTACTCCTTATGAAATGGTATAAACAATAAACAGACATGCGATTGCAGCAAGCCCGAGAGATTTGCCGTCATTTATTGAAGAGTTCTGTTTTATATCTTCGAATTTCTGCCTCAGATCTTCAACAAATTAAAATGGGACCGATTTTGGAACATACTTTCTCAAATAAAAATAGAATTTTCAAAATCGGTCCTAAATTGACGGAGATATCGGTGAAAATACACAAAAAAAAGATACTTTTAGTATCGTAACTAGAACTTCAAAGCAGTTTTATAAATGATTTAATAATTACAAAAAGTATTTCGGGTATACTTAAATATGAAATTTCTGTTAACGAAACACAAAAAAAAATACAAAACAATCTCTCATGCCATCGGGGGTTTATCAATGTTATTTCAGACTCATTTGTAAAAGAACAAAGCTTACTTCCCTGGAATGTTATCGCGGTTTTTCAGGAACGTACGCAGAGGTTAACAAAGGGGACATTTTGGTACAGAGCTGTAGGCCAGTGTGGGCTGCCCGTGACGTGTTTATTACGACCGCGAGATGGGGATAAAGCTGGCTACTCGTGAGGTAACGAATGTTGGAATACCAGCACGCGTTCAAAATAATTTTACGTAGCAAATCGGTCGATTTCAAGAGAAAACACAATAAAAGTCAAAAACCTACTTTAAAACTTGTCGTAGCAAATGTGCTACGAAAGCGTAGCAGCGCGTAGCAGCAACTAAATAAAAATATAATACTCCATTTGAGATAACAAATAATCCCATTTTACAGCCCGTTCAACCGATTTTGACTTCTATTTCTTTTGTGATATGACAAATGGCAGCTGTAATAAACAGTTAGTTTTGGTAACAGGTTTATGCTTTTTTATGCTATCTGTACGAGCCCGATTGTCAGGAGGTACATTTGTTGCGCTAGTTCGGGGTGCAAAATGAGACGCAGTGTTCGTGAATAATAATTAGTCTATTTAGTCTACACAAAGTCACAACGTTAAAACGATTTATTGGCACACAATACCCTATCACTAAATTAAATCTATAGAACTTTATATTACTTATTACAATTACACAGGACTATTACGGAGGACACACTTATATTTACTTGTGACGTATACTAGACGGAAGCAGGAACAAGACTAGCTCTCATCGCCCGCGCAAGACCTTTTATACTAGCCTAGCGACGTGTGAGGTGCGGGGAGGGTTGTGGCATTGCGTCTCGCGCATTACCAAATATGGTAGCGTTATTTGGCGTTTGTTCACTTATGACGACCAATCACGAGTCACTTACGCGGGACAAGACACGCCCCCAATGTCTTCCTAGAAATGTTAGTAGGTACCTATGTTTGTTATGATTTGTTATGACATTCTGTTCTATTCTGAACATTCTCCCGCCGTGAACCATCGTGGATGGTTCAGTTACTTAGTTTATCACAGGATGTCATATCATTCACAATCCTTAAACTATAAACTATAAAAGGTAAATGACCATGACATGCACAAAATTAAATTAAACAGGTAACACAATGTTTACAAAGACTAAAACAATACTAGTTATACTAAAATTACTATAAGGTGAGAACTAAAAGACGACATAGGCCCATCATTATTTAAGAAGCGTCTTGAGATACTAGTTTAACCAGCCTTTTAACAGGTCGTCTTAAAATTCCCCCTTTCGTCTTAATATCTACGGCGCGCACAATGTTATCACTCCCGGGAAATGTCCTAATAACCAGCCCCATGGGCCACGAGTTCCGCGGCAGGTTGCTATCCGCGACAAGCACGACGTCCCCGGTGAGTATCGGAGCGCCACGTCCGTGGGGCTCCCGCCGGTGCTGCAGGTCAGGCAGGTATTCTTGGACCCATCTTGCCCAAAACTGGTCGGCGAGTCGCTGCGAGGCGCGCCATTGCGCACGTCCGATGAGGTCCCGGTCGTTGAAATCACCTGGTGGCGGGTTTGACGCTGGGCCGTGCAGCAGGAAATGATTTGGCGTGAGTGCCTCCGGATCATTTGGATCCACAGAAACGTGAGTGAGTGGTCTGTTATTTACGGTAAACTCTACCTCAGCTAGCAGAGTCGCCAGCGTTTCTTCGTTGGGGTGGCGCTCCCGTAATGTGCTGAAGAGAGCGGTCTTCACGCTTCGCACCAGTCTCTCCCACGCGCCGCCCATGAAAGGTGCGCTGGGGGGAATGAAGCGCCAGGTGATACGCTGTCGGCTTGCCTCTTGTCGTGTTGACGCGTCGATGGATGCTCGGAGCTCGCGGTCCGCGCCGTGCAGGTTGGTCCCGTTGTCAGACCATACTTGAGAAGGAGGGCCCCGGCGCGCGATGAAGCGACGCAGGGCCATCACAGCAGACTCCGTCGCTAGGCTCGCAGCGACCTCGAGGTGTACTGCCCGTGTAGTCAGGCAGGTGAAAAGCGCCACGTAGCGCTTGTGTACGGCGCGTCCCACGGAGACGTGGAGAGGCCCGAAGTAGTCGAAGCCCACGTACGTGAAAGGGCGCTCGTGATGGGCGAGGCGACAGGGCGGCAGGTCGCCCGTCGGGGGCTCGGGCGGCACGTTGCGGCGCGCTCGGCAGTCCAGGCAGCGTGACACGATGGTTCGTGTGGCGGGGCGTAGGCGCGTCACCCAATAGCGAGTGCGGCACTCGTTGACGGTTGCCTCGACGCCGGAGTGGTGCAGTCGCCTGTGGACTGCCTCGATGAGTAGTCGGGTGATGTGGTGATTTCCATCGAGGATGGCCGGACTCGATTGATGATCTGAAATGCATCGTGCCGCGCTTACGCGCGACCTTAGTTTGAGTAAATTGTCGGAATCAACATAAACTGATAGTGCCCGTAGTCTGCCAGTTTTATAGTTAGTGTCACTGAGTTCACCACTAAAACTTTGTCTTTGTATAACCTTTATTAACAGTACTTCTGCTTTATTCAATTGTTCGGCAGTTAATTGTATAAATTTAGTGACACTTTGTACTTTGAGTTTAGCGTTCACTGAAAGTTTTGCACTACACTTTTTACTATTCCACGCTGGATCAGATTCCCTATTTTTAGTATTAACTTTATAGTTCACCTGGTCTGTGTTGGTTACCATACACTTTAACAGTTCCGCCGCTTGGATGACTCGAGCGGTCGCTCGCAGTAGGCGCTCCCACCGGGAGAAGCGTGTGTGGTCGGGGACCGCTGCGGTCGGGTCCACGCCCGACTCAGCGATGTGGTGCACACGCTCCTCACCGGTGAGCTCGTAGGCTGCCGGCTGCTCTGCAGGCCACGTGTCGGGGTGACCTCGTAGGAAGTCAGGCCCGCGGAACCACCGATGCTCGGAGTCCAGCTCGCGCGGCACGTCGCGCGTAGCGTCGTCGGCGACATTAAGGGCTGTGGGTACCCACCGCCAGTCGCTGAGCTTAGTGTGCTCCTCGACGGCGGCGATGCGATGGGCTACGAACGGGCGGTACGAGCGCGCCCCGTTCCGTAACCAGGTGAGGACAGTGGTACTGTCTGTCCAGTATGTGATGTGATGCGGCTTGTAGTCATGCTCGGCCGTGATTGCTGCACCCAGGCGGCTGCCCAGAACTGCAGCCTGCAGCTCGAGTCGCGGGATCGAGGTGAGCTTAAGTGGTGCGACTTTTGTCTTCGCAGCCACCAGCGCCAGTGTGATTTGCCCATCCTCGCTCGCCGCGCGCCAGTAGGCGACAGCAGCGTATGCAGATTGGCTCGCGTCCACGAACACATGTAACTCAAAAGGTTTATCTTTAGAATAAGCCATATACCAACGCGGGATTTTAATAGTCTTTAGCCTTTGTAGGTGTGTAGTCCACTCTTCCCACTGTTGGGCGAGATCAGCGTCTATGTCAACGTCCCAGCCGGTGCCGCGGCGCCAAACTTCTTGCAGTAGTACCTTCGCCCTATTAGTAACGGGAGAGACGAAGCCTAGAGGGTCAAACAGGGACATCATTATACGTAGTACTTCACGTTTTGTTGGCCTGGGTTTGCCGATAAGTGTAGGTGGAAGCCTCGATAGGTCTAAATTGAAACCTATGTCATCCTGAGTTGGTCTCCACTCTAGTCCTAGGACACGCTCGGTGGCCGCGTCCATGTTGAGGCCGAGGTTGTCGTTTGCTGCCCCTGGAGCTAACGCGTCCAGAACTTCCTTGCTGTTTGACGCCCACTGTCTTAGTTCATAATTAGCTTCCCTATGTATACGATCTATGTCCTTAGAGACGCGTACTGCTTCCTCGGAGGTGTCGAAACTGTCCAACAAGTTGTCGACATAATGATTTTTAATAATCGATTGACATGCTTCAGTATGAGATTTTTCGTACCTGCGAGCATTGACGTCTTTCACGTAAATCGCGGTCGACGGCGAACACGTAGCGCCGAATATCAGTGACGTCATTCTCCATTTGTCTGGTGGCCTGTCGTCACGCCTGTCTCCGCGCCATAGATAGCGAAGCGCGTCGCGATCTTCGGGACGTATCTTCACTCTCATGAACATCTCTTTGATGTCTGCTGACACGGCGACGCGTCGTTGACGGAAGCGCATTAGTACTCCGGGTAGTGACTGTAACATGTCAGGACCTTTGAGTAGGTAGTCATTCAGTGACTTACCTTTAGTAGTCGCGGCAGCGTCGTGGACTATTCGCAGCTTGTCCGGTTTTAGTGGGTTAAGTACGGCGAAGTGTGGTAGGTACCACGTGCGCCCAGTAGTAGAAGTAGGCGGCGCCGGCTCGGCGTAGCCATTATCGATAAGTGCTTGCATTTGTTTACCATATTTATCTTTCAGGGAACTGTCCCTGTCTAGTTTGCGTTCTACACTGAGTAGTCTGCGTAATGTATTTTCGTAATTATTTGGCATCTCGACGGTATCGCTTTTCCATAGTAGCGGTACTTCATATACCTTATCTCGGACCGTCGTACGTTCCTCTAGAAGCGTGATCGCTCGCTGATCTGGATCGTTAGTAGGCAGTTTCGGCGTGATCATGAGGGACTCAAGCATGAAGTGATCACGTAGCTGCTGATCCATGCTCTGTTGTTCGGACTCCTCGTGTGTGTTGACATAGTTGACGCGATCCGGACGCGGCAGCGACCGACTGTGTGTTCCATGTAGTACCCAACCCAATGTCGTTAATGACGCGACTGGTTGATCGCGGCGTCCGCGCCTTACCTTAGTAGACACGAGGAGGTGCCAGTTGTCTTGGCCGATCAGTATTTTTGGCGAAGCCCGCTCGAACTTGAAGTACTCCGCCAGGTCTTGTAGATGTTTGCAGTCAGCGACGTCCTGCCGCGCAATTGCTTGAGCGGATAAACATAGATCGGCTATAGTTCGAGCGTTGATAATATGTTTATATTTAGATGGCCCTTGTATGCTAACGCGTACTTTACATGACTCCGGCGACGCCTTTGTGTCTCCAATTGCTTCTATTTGGAGCGGTGCGCGAGGTCCCTGTAGGCCTACTCTGTCGGCGATGTCAGCGTCAATGAGTGTGACGGTCGATCCGTCGTCTAGGAGCGCGTGTGTTTGCACCGCGCCCGCCGGTCCGGATATTACTACAGGAATAATTTTTAAGTACGACTTACATGCATGTTGTATCCACGTCGATGCCACGGTTTCCCTTGCAGATTCATCAGTTTCAGTTTTAGTTTCTACATTCACCGGCTCTCTATGTAGTAGTGAGTGGTGCATTCGTTCGCAACCACCTACGCTGCACTTTTTACGATTACACTTATGCGCCTTGTTACGCAGACATAAACACGTAAAGCATAGTCCGCGCTCCCGCGCCATGTTCCAACGTTCCTCAATTACGGCTGCACTAAATTGTTCACATTTATATATGTTGTGATCCTCCACTAAACATATAGGGCATGTACTCACATTTTTACGACTCTGCGATTCCGCCACGTTGTACGCTCGCGAGCGAGTGGGCGGCGGTTTGTTCGCCGACGGCCGCTGTGTTGTTGTGTCGGGCGCTGTAGTCTCCGGCGGCGCATATGGGCCGCAGCGCTCAGACTCCCTGCTAAGAAACCGGGACAATTTCACTAAGTCCGGCTCATCAAATGGTTGCTCGGCGGCGAAGTCGTACCACCGGTAACGTAGAGTAGGTGTGAGTTTTTCAATGGTTACTTTTGTCGCCTCCGGGTTGTACAAGTAATGCATCCGACGTAATGCTTGTAGTGTGGCGACGATGTTGGATACACGGCTACTAAATACACAAATATCCCTAGCATTATCATTAAGCCGCGGGAGAGCACGTAAGCGTTCAAGTTCCGATAACGCAATACAATCGGGCCGGCCGAATCTCACTTCTAGAGATTTTATTATTTCAAATGGGGCCGGGCAGTAAGCTAGTAGGCTTTCGACCGCCTCCTTGGCGCGTCCAAACAAACTCTTCCTGAGTCTTGATATGTTTTCACAATCATTATATGACGGCGCTGACTCGTCGTACGCCGCCTTAAACATAAGCCACTCTTGGTGTGCCCCGCCGAACCGGGGTAGGTCTAATTGATAACGATAGTGTACTGACGACGTACCTGTACGTGCGGCGACAGTGATCGCGGCGGCGAGCTCCGAGATATCTATAGAGTTTGTCTTCGGAGCGGCACTTGGTTCTACTTTAATCTCATTTTTACCCGCATGTGTGCGTGGCTCGTAGGGCGCGGGTGCGCTAGTGATGTGTGGTTGCGACCACACAGTCGAGTACAGCGGCGCGGTAGCGCTAGCGTGATTCGGTAATGGATAAGCCCATTCAGCTGTAACCGGCGGCAGCAGTGCGCCGACTCGGTTCCCATATGAGTGTGCAGTACTTACTACGGCGGCCTGCATCGTTGTTGCAACAAACGGTGGACTCACGTGCTGCGGTGAAGGTCTCGATCGCTGCTGCATCGTTGTTAGCGGCTCCGAAATTGGCGGGGCGGTCGCGAGCGGAGGAGGGTAAACACATTCAGTTGTGTCATCGCGCGCGAGTGGCTGGTTAGTTTCCAACCATAACCCAACTCTTCTGTCCGTTTCCGATATAACGGTGACCTCGTCATCGACTTCATCTTCATCTGATTCCGCTTCTAACGTCGCGATGCGGGCGGAAGCGAGCTCAACTTTTAGTTCGATAAGCGCTTCACGAGCACGTGCTAGTGTAAGTTTCTTCACGGACGCCTTAGTTCGTGAAGAGCGAGTATGTTCCTGGTCCCTCTCCAATGATTTCCCCGAAGTTTTGGTAGGTTCTATACATGACGTGGTTGTGGTAGAGTCTTCTGTGGTTACGGGGCGCACGGGCGCGGTCTCATCGGCGCGAGCAATGGGCTCGATGGCGCGGGCGTCGACCGCTTCGACGTCCGCGGCGGCGCGGGCCGCGACCGCAGCGCGGGCTGCGTGCGCGCGTTCACGTCCCGAGTTTGATCGTGTTACCGGCATTTTGAGTAGGTAGGTACTAATCACGACACTACGCGCACTTAACTCACACTCACAATATTATTCGACTCGAAGGACCATTAATGTACGAGCCCGATTGTCAGGAGGTACATTTGTTGCGCTAGTTCGGGGTGCAAAATGAGACGCAGTGTTCGTGAATAATAATTAGTCTATTTAGTCTACACAAAGTCACAACGTTAAAACGATTTATTGGCACACAATACCCTATCACTAAATTAAATCTATAGAACTTTATATTACTTATTACAATTACACAGGACTATTACGGAGGACACACTTATATTTACTTGTGACGTATACTAGACGGAAGCAGGAACAAGACTAGCTCTCATCGCCCGCGCAAGACCTTTTATACTAGCCTAGCGACGTGTGAGGTGCGGGGAGGGTTGTGGCATTGCGTCTCGCGCATTACCAAATATGGTAGCGTTATTTGGCGTTTGTTCACTTATGACGACCAATCACGAGTCACTTACGCGGGACAAGACACGCCCCCAATGTCTTCCTAGAAATGTTAGTAGGTACCTATGTTTGTTATGATTTGTTATGACATTCTGTTCTATTCTGAACACTATCCTTATATTTACGGGATAGAACTCAAAATCTGTTGAAAGGATTGTGAAAAAAGGTTTGAAAAATTAATGCAGTTAAAAATTATAGTAATGTAGCTTCGTTCGAGTGTAGTTTGAATATCGAAAATATTATCGTTCATTCGAGATAAAAATATTTAATTTTCAAACTGTTTAGAATTGGTTATTGGCAGAAGCTCAATGTAAAATACAGTTATTCGGCTTCATCTTATTTGACCTGGAAGCCTCCCCATAACCGTCGAGAAAATGCTAGATAATAATTTAAAGTTAATAAAAACAACATATATGGCTATCTTAATATATAGAGTAATAATATAACTTCAGAATGTATGGTAATCTTCTTCAAGATTATAATTAACTGCTAGCGGCTTCTGTTAGCGGCTTGGCCCACGTAAATGTCGAAAATTACCCCGAGGGAACATATTGCCGGGCTAAAAAGTACTCATAATTACTATTCCTGGCTATAATCACTATCACTGTGCCAAATTTCATCCAGATCCGTTCAGCAGTTTGAGCGTGAAGAAGTAGCACATACAAACACACACGAACTCTTGCCTTTATAATATTAGTCTGATTCCCAACGTTGGAATAATGATACAATATTCTATGCCTGAAATACAAGACAATATTGTAATTAATTAATCTAATGTAGGTAATAACCATAGGAATAAAAGATAAGATAACTATTGCTTAGAATTTGGTGAGAACCTAATTGTGACCACCTGTGGGGCGAGCACGGCCTACTGTGACAGGCTTGAGTCATCACAGCTTGGGAGCAAAAACCGTGACAAAATGCGTGACTTAAGGCTATCACAGAGGCCGTGCTCGCCCGGCTGTTTAGCACCTTTTAAGTTTTTGGCTAAAGGAAAGATAAGTTAACTTAAAATAAAATGTGAAAAATCAGTGTAAGTTCATCCGTACTGGTTTATACCTAGATTTTTGCACACAAAGTGGAAATCGTGAGGTGACACATACATAATAGATTCGATATTTTGCATCTTTCGCGGGAACTACAATGGAACTTTAGAGTAGGAATATAACTATGCGGACTGATACTAGGAATTTTGCGGGCAGGTCGGCGAAATAAAAAAAACTTTAGGTAAATTGAAGCGCAAGATTATAATGTTTATTAGACGACACATTTAAAATAAATAACTTATAGTTTTATAACTGTGATTGTGAGAAACCTTTATTTTATTTTATTTAGGATTGGTTTGCTCTTGACTCTAGTCTAGGTCAGAGGTGACAGAGACAAAGTCCACGATGGAGTGAGCTTACCCAGAAGAAGCCTGTTCACTCTAACTTCGAAGATACTCTTACATATTTGAAAAAATAACAATAACAACGTCTTCAATAAACAACGTCTTCCAATATCTCTCCACAAAGGACTAAAAACCACTCTATACTGTTTCTGATCTTTTAATACCTACTAACGATCCCCATTTCCCTTCCACAGAGTGCGACCGCACATTCGTGAGTCGCGGCGGCGCGAGCAACGGCACGTTCCACGCTCCCGAGCTGTTGAACCCCAACAACCAGACGCGCCAGTGCCTGTACACCTTCCTCGCGGCGCCGGGGCAGCGCGTGCAGGTCGAGTTCCGCACCTTCGACCTGCGGGGCAAACCGCCAGAGTACGTCACACTTTGTACTTAGAGACATCTCAACAAGCACACGGATTTTTATTTCTTTATTAATTATATATACTTTATTATACACCACAAAAAACATACAGAACAAACGTGTACAATGGGCGGTCTTATCGCACTAGACAATCTCTTACAGACAACCTTCGGATAGACTGAATGATAGGAGAAGAATTTAGGGCTGTCAGTGTACAAAATATCAAAAATAATATTACTTTAATGACATACAATATTACTTATTATACTAATACATGTTTATCAAATATATAACAGAGAAAGGAGAAGATTAACAATTTTAGTGAAAGGTAATGCTCCTTCACCATTTTCTTGAACGTTGGCAGTGTTGTGTTGATTTTTATGTCTAACAGAAACTGCAACAGAATTCTTCAGTGGTGGCAAGTACCAAACGAGACTCCTGACATGGTCTTCTAAAAAGAAACCGCTGAACTCTTGCTTCAATGCCCAAGACCGCGGTTTCTTTCATGGAATACCCATCAAAGCTCACTAATAAGAATATCATACAAAAACATAGATTTGTCTATCTTTAAATAACAATTTGATCGCAGAAACGACTTTGTTCAACGTTTCTCGTAAAATCACTTAACTACAGATACAGTAGTACCTCCTCGAATCAATTTATAACTTTACTTTAGAAACTGAAGTTCAGAACTTCGAGTATTTCCAATCAGCAACTTCAACAAAGTAAATCAAATAAACCACGTCTCGCATATGTGCAAAAGTACAGTCGGCAAATTTGTATCTGAGCAGAAGCCTAATTGCGTAACATAAAAATTCATGGAGTCGATCGCAAACTCTTTAGTTTTGTCAATTCACCAGTATTTGCAATGAATGCAAGCAAAACACACGCACGCATGTTTTTTTAAGTCACGCAATTAAGATGCAGATGAGTTAAACTAATGACCTGTGTTGTGTACTGAGAAATTTTGGTGAGGACAACATCGTTTGACTATGATCTTTTGTTTGAAAGGTAAACTTTTTTGTCGTCTGTACAAACATAACACCTCCCGATCATAATATTCTGTTATTTGACTTTATCGCTCACTTATTTGTTGTTTTCCAGTGGAGCCGCAGTGGGGGAGCTACCAGCGTGAGTATACCTTTCACCCTTCCCCTATTATTTGAGACACAAACATGTTTTCTACCAATGCTATTATTTATGTACATAAGTATAGACTTAGAAATTAGGTCAAACTTTTCCGGGAGGGGGAACCTTGATAAAGTTCGCTTGATGTATTCCGCAGAACTCGAAATATATTCGTTTCGTTGATGACTTTGAGATCTAATATAAAGTTGAGTAGAATTAATGTTACTGATCTAATATTAACTGCAATCAAGAAGACATTTTGTAAACTTTCTGTTACATGGAGTTGATTCTTGACAAGTCAAATTTACTAAGCTCATCGATCATTGTGCACAAAGATGTAATAAAATACAATTCAATTGGTTGTTACAAAATTAACTGCACTAGTGTCTGATATACTGACCTCTCAGTTTAATTCAAAATAAGTGCTTCGATTTCCAATCAAGTCTTTCCAAAGTTTTGTTTTTCATCATCCTTTTCAAACTACCCAGCAGTAGTGCGCGAGCTTGCCGCAGCCTAATTACCTAAGTGGTGAATGTCGTTTCGAAAAGAGTCCAATATTTTTTGACAATACCTTATTATTTAAAGCGAAGCGAGTTTGTCATACTCTTTCACGGAGTCATACCATTTACCCTGCCGAATTCACATACGCAATGAGGCTGCTGTTGGCTCAACGCGATTCGATTTGTAACAGACTGATAAAGTAAATTTGGGGGGGAGGCCTATGTCCAGCAGTGGACGTCTTTCGGCTGAAATGATGATGAAATGATGAAAGTAAAGGAGAATGACCAAAAGTGGTACCAAAAAGTCTCACGCATCAAGACCAAAATTTTATAGTAATTAGTTTCATAATTTTTAACGACATTACGCGTCGCGGATTTGATTTTTGAATAGGGAAATTAATTTTGAGTTTAAAAGTTTGGATATTGTTTTACTCTCTATAAATGACGTTCCGTTTCACATGATATGATTAACGTATTGATTTTTTAAAGTGTCATGATCATGACCACTGTAAAAAAAAAATACGATTCCAATTCTACATTAATTAAAAAAAACTAGAATAGAATCTTATCATTTACTTATAAAAGATTAGGTATCATTATTTTATCTATGGTTAATTGGCCGTTCACAGCAGCCGGTTATAAAGGTGTAGAATGCAATAGAATCGATTTTTGATGAATCAACTAACCAGTAATGGTTTCTTTTGTTTAATAAATAACTATAACATTTATGTATAACGTGTCTATAATAAAATACGTCGTTGATAGTGTCGAACAAAATAGACCTAGTTTTTAGGTTATTTTCGATTTTATGAAATAACTCCGAAACCCGGGTTTTGTTTTCAAAAAGAAGTTTTGTAGGAGTTAACATGGTCAGTGTAGTCTATAAAAAACAAAGTTTGATTTTGATGCAGCTTGGTACGGGATTCCATACATCGATGAGCATTCTCCTTTGCATGCACGGTCACATGGATGCAATACGATGCAATTCGACCGTTTTCCTTTTTCTTAAAAAATACGTGCGCGATATCGCCTACCGACGCAATTTAAATCGCATCACTCCATCTATAAGGGGAAAAATTATATTGCCTAAATATCCCTATTTCTAATCTACTCGCAGATTTCATCTCTGTAGCTAACTTGTTAGTATTATCCCAAATACTTATGTACGTTATCAATCAATTCCTTAACGAAGTCTTTCCAAAGATTTGTCAAGTTCATTCCTCATCTAATCTCCAGACAATTTTCTTATCCATCTTCTTCAAACGATCATACAGTTTTTTAATAATTCTAGGCGAGTCCTTACTGTAATGTTTCGATCAAAACGCAGTTTATGCCTTGCGCAACCGTGCATAAATATTTACCCATTATATTTATATGTCACCTAGTGTTAATCAAAATGGGCATTGGATTAGTCATTTTATCATATAACCCCTCATACAGATGCATGCACGAGTCAATGGACATCTACTCGGAGATGGCATCTCTGGAGGCGGGCGAGCTGGTAAACTCGGCGTTCGGAGGGCGCTACTGCGGGCCCATCCCGCCGCGGCGCCGCGTGTCGTTGCACCGCGCCGTCGCTCTGTCCTTCTACACCGACAAGATGTACACGCCGCCGACGCTCTTCACAGGAACCTACCAGTTCATCAATGCAAGTGAGTGGACGGTTCTAAGCTTATAACATAATATACGTCGCTAGAGGTGGGCGCTACTGCGGGCCCATCCCGCCGCGGCGCCGCGTCCATTTGCCCCGTGTTGTCGCGAAGGCCTTCAACACCGTCAAGATGTACACGCCACTGACTCTCTTCACGAAACTACCAGTTCATCAATGCAAGTGAATGTTTCGAGGTGTGCGGAACAGGGTGTGAAGTCCCGCAACCTCCACTGAAAAGCCGGAGTCGTCTGGTCGGATGTTGTGTCTGGTCCGGGCTACTGCCTGACGGTTGTTGTATGTGTTCAAATTGCGCCAAAAACTTTGCTTGCGCGATGCAGGGTTTTGTGTGACGTCAAGTCAATAATTCGTATGTTGCGGCTACAAGTGCAAAGTTTAAAGCTTAATTTAATTATTAGCTTTCCCTGTATCTTCGCTCTGGTGGCCTATATCAAAAGAAACCCTGCTTATTCCATAGATATAAAGTAGCATGATACTTACCGATAGCTTTCTATAAGTAAAAGATGTTTCATAATTAAATCAGTACTCTAAGAGATTACCTCATTAACACAAACAATTTTACCTCTTACAATATTTGTTTGCTGTAGAACGGGGGTTATAAATGTAGGAGTAAACGCTGCTAGGCTAAAATGAGATTGAGTGGGTCACGTTAGCCACATGAAAATAGACCGCTAGGCAATAAATAGTCTTCAAAAATTTGGCGGCTTCCGAGGCCGGTTCAGAAAGAGGTTGCTGGTGGGAAAGAATACTTCGTAGGAATTGGGAGAGGACTTTGCCAAGCGTTGGTACAGTATAGGCTACTATAAAAAGTAGTATTTGATAAGATTAACATGTAAATGGAATAATCGACCTGAAAACGAAGAGTGAATGAAAGGATCAAAGGACTAATTTTATTGTGGTCCATACGACCAATATTAGATTTTTTTCTAACCAAAAAGCTTGGAAAATGATATATGCTCGTAATTGATAAACGTGACCATGAAAATTCAATTTTAATACTCGCTTGAGGATTATATTCAATACTAGCTTCTGTCAGCGGCTTCGCCCGCGTAAATGTCGAAAATTATCGCAAGGGAACATATGCCCGGGATAAAAAGTATCATATGTGCTATTCCAGATTATAATCTATCTCTGTGACAAATTTCATCCAGATCCGTCCAGCCGTTTGAGCTTGAAGAAGTAACACACACACACACACCCAAACTTTCGCCTTTATAATATTAGTGTGATGATGTTTTAAATGCATGAACATCATTATTGAATGTGGCCAGAGATATTATTCTGTTCGAATGGGAAAGTTAATCGATGTATAAAAACATCCTGAGCTTGTGGTATGTAATAAATGAAATAGAACATCCACTTCAATAAACAGGCTGTCTATGAAACATATTTAGTTTAGGGAACAACATTGAAGTGCCCGTCAAAGTTAGCCGTCGCGCGTCCGCCTAACTAATGTCCAGCTGTTGGAACTGCCAGAACTTGTACTGCTGCCATTTCTGATCTAGTACATTTAAAAACAACTCCCAACTTACAAGGAACTTACCCTGGTGCTTCAAGTTCCGAAGCCAATATTCTTGGAATACGGTAAAGTAGATATTAATACTTTATGTAACGGGCCAATGAAATGACTTTTGCATGCTATCATTGCCGCGGCCCTAGCAAAGTGTCATTCTTTCATGGAAAGCGTGGCGACAGTGATTGTCAACAAGAAAAAATATAAAATATAAACCCCCAGCCATATTTTTATTTCATACTACATAATGTATCTAGTAATAGACACGCTACGATCGTAAGGAACAAAAGTGCTGGTTTCTCAGTCTCAAGGTGGTGATGGACTGCGACAAGGTTCGAGTGCAGACCTCGGATGTTGCTGAGGTGCACCTTATGTGAGAGTGAGTGCTGCCGCTGTTCAGCTTTTCTCTTTTTGTTCCTTGGCATTATTGCTGTGAGTGAAGGAAGGTGAGGAGAAGGAAGTGAGATGAGGTTCCACGCTGGCAACCTTCAGACACACGCAGACAGGACGCCATCGTTGGGGGACTAGTCTGGAGACTGCGGGGACGCCCGAGCCCCCCCGGGAATGTCCATCGGGCACTCTCGTCTGGTCGCCAACCAGCACGATGGCGCATCCCGGGATTTTTCGACAGTTGGCGGGGCAGCCTTTCGTGTGTGGCTGGCACACTACTTGGGCCCCCAACTACCTGCGGTCGGCCAGCGGCGCACCGTGCCTCGGATCCCGCTACCCCCCGCGACTAGACTCCCGATAGGCCTATAACAACGCGAGTCAGGCTGGTCTGCCTGCAGTGGAACAACTACCTCGACCCAACTCCTCTTGTGGCTACACCGAGCATCGTACCGGAACACGGCTAGGCCGCTTGGCGGTACGTCTTTGCTCGGTGGGTGGTCGCAAGCCTTCGGCCGAAACCTACCACCAGTAAGTGTCACCTGATTAGCACCACCCGGGGACCACGTGTAGGGTAACAAAAGGGGTACTCACCTACGGACGCGGGTGACTCAGCCCCCATAAAAAATCACGTGATCAATCACTTAAATTTTGACATTTCATTTATCGCCTTCGCTGACATCGAAAGCCTCTTTTCTAGAGCCTTGGATACATGATGAGTAAAACTTAGGTTTCTATTTCGAAACTAAGTAAGTATAGTACAACTATATTTTCTTAATGTCCCTCGGCAATCATCGCATTTCAGAATACAAACGAATGCTAATTTCCATGTCCATCAATTATTAGATGTATCGTGTATAATAATTTGAATTCAGAACTAAGTTTTTTATTGTTGTTTTGTTTTGATTGTCGTGTGAACTATATAGACCTGTAAAACTTTTTTTCCTTAAGCAGCTTGCCTCCTACTCCTTAATTTTTAAATAAATTAAAAGTGTATTAACAACTCTTTATAATTGATTGAGAGCGTCCGGTCTGCATCAAGTGCAAAGGGCAACTGATAGAAATCCGACGATTGACGAAACACGAAGTTTGCCGGGGTACATTAAGAAAATAGTTGTACTATAAAAAATCTATCTTTCGGTTCTGACAATGTTACTTTTTAATCACAATATTATCAGTGGGCTTCACACATAACTGCGATGCGATGCGATGCGACGCGATTTCTTTACATTTAATACTAGCGAGCTCGCAGATATTTGCGATGCGATGCGAATTCGACAAATGGGAATATATAAATTAGTTAAAAATAATGGAATATAAATATTTATTTGACACAGACAACAACAACAACAACACAAAATCAAAGAGAAGAATTGTATTTAGAAAGATTTACTAAATTCGTCGAAAGCCTTTGCCTTTAATCCACCAGAAATAATGTAATATTGATGTAATATTAATACTGCAATTCTCACCTCTCAACAGCGGAATTCGAAGTGGGCACCCCAGTTCCGAACACATTGTGCTCGTTCGTGATAGAAGCGAGCAAGCGCAAGACGGGCTTCCTGCTGTCTCCGACGTACCCTGGCATCTATCCCAAGGACATGGTGTGCAACTACCTGTTCCAAGGTCAGCCCGGACAGAGGATACGGCTCGAGTTCAGAGACTTCGATCTGTTTTTCGGCGGGCCTCAGTGAGTAATATTCTGTATTTTGCTTGTGTAATTTTTAGGGCAGTTACGCATTACAACCGATCCGAGTCCTTTTTTTCCAAAGTAGTCGTAGTACTTCTTGTATTAAAGCTTACGCACTACATCCGAACTATATCCGTCATAATCTGTCTTAATTCAGAACATTGTCATTTTGAACTCGGATCTCAAATGACGGACACGGATCTTGGACACGGACGTGTAGTGCGTAACTGCCCTTACTTTTTCGTGTGTATTGATCAAAAACGTTATTTGAACAACTAATATTGCTGTATTGTCAACTGCACATGAGTGGTACCACAAAATAGAAAGTATACGCCGCCGCTTACGTACTTTGGATTTGTACTTCACTACTAAAACCACCATTACCTACTACTACGATGAGTCAATTTAAAATAATCACTGACTTAACTGTACTTAAGGGCACACTTAGTAGTGTGAAAGAGTTCAAGTTTCTTTAGGAAGAACAGGGTGTCCGGTGGCAGATTTATGTTTGTAAAAGCAAATATCTCGAAAAGTTATTAACGGTGCGGAGGAAGGGCGGTGCTATTCAACGCTGCGAGAGTGTCGATTGTCACTGTCAGTCACAATAGCGCAGTGGGGTGACCACAAGCTCTTAGAGTAAGGTTATTTTGAGATCAGATGATACATCTGTCACTTACTCGATCTCAAAATAACCTTACTCTAAGAGCTTGTGGTTACTTCCCAGTTAGCCGCAGTGGTCGAGACAACACCGAGTGTACGCCATTGAGTGTAGTTTTTTAAGAGTGGTGATTTTTACGTGACGGGTGTCCGATGGCGAATCCATGATTTATTAAATAGATTAAAGAACATAAAAATGATGCGGTTTCAGTTTTAAAAAGTATTTTATTCAAATGCTGTCGTAAGAATCCCCACTCTTAAAAAACGCGTTCAATGGCGTACACTCGGTGTAGTCGCGACTACTGCGGTATTGTGACTGACAATCCGAACTCTGTGAGCGTCGAATAGCACCGCTCTTCCCCTGCACCGTTTATAACTTTTCCAGATATATACCCTGTATTTATTTCAGATTACTACAGCAACGGAAAGGTCAGATCATATTTTAAGAACTGCTTTTGCCTATGTAAATGAACAACTTGCTCCAAGGAAATCATAGGAAATTCACAAAAAAAAAGATTTTCCATAAAAAAGTTGTCGTCAGCTGACCAACATTAGTTTATGAGATGAGGTACAATTTTTTTTGAGAATTGGCTATGAATGACTCGGATCCTTTGCAAACTATATCGTGTGACATACCAAATGAAAGGGCTTGTTGTGAGAATAATTTTAATTAATTTGAAGTTATTTAAGAATATATTCGAAAATTGACCAATCCAATCTTACCTCCGAAAAATATATGCCTAAAAATTAAAAAAAAAATACATAAAATAGTTCACTTCACCTAAACGTGGAGTGTCTGACACCGACGCGAAAAAAATACCTTGTGAATCCAAGGTATTTTACAAAGGCATTCTACGTACATGATTCTGGAGTGCTGTTATTTTTCGTAGGATTTTCCTATTTTAGAAAACCGGGTCCAGCATCATATAAGAAGTGTATGGTATTCACGGAACCCTCAGTGCTCGTATCCAACTCTCACTTGGCCTATTTTTGAACATCTGCCTGTGTACAGCTGCCCGTTCGACTGGGTGCGCGTGTACGACGGGCCCGACAACTCGTCGGCGGTGATCGGCACGTACTGCGGCCAGCAGCGCAACCTGGTGCTGTACTCCAGTGACGAGCGCCTGCTCGTCACATTCTACTCGCTGCCGCGCGCCGCCAGCACACAAAACCGCGGCTTTAAGGGTATCTTCGAGTTTTCCGAGAGTTTTGTTAAGTTAGGTAAGTGAATCAATCAAATATTTTATTGGAACAATTAACGGTAGTACTAGAAAAGTTACATTCTATCCGATAGCGACTGGAAAAACGTTAAGAATTTATGGAAATGTAAATCGCTATCGAAACAATTCGACGTTTGCTAATAAAAAATATTACCGACTTCTAAATAAAACACTACAAAGTGAAAAATAACTTCAATTTCGGCAATCGGTGTTCCTGTTTCTGTTTCTTCATTTTATGACACTCACTTTTTAGTTGGGTTACATAATGGGCAAATTCTATAGTAAGGTACCTATAATGCACAAATTTATGCCAGAATAGATTTGATTGCCCGAATAACATGAAACTTGAACATAACCGGTGTTATGAGAGTGTACCAGGATTAACTGTACACATCTGCGTACCCCTTTAGAGCATACCGGCGTGATTTTATGTTATGAAATGGTTTAAACAATAAATAGACATGCGATTGCAGCACTCCCGAGAGATTTGCTATCATTTATTGAAGAGTTCTTATATTCTATATCGTATTGTATACCTCCGAAGTTCTTCATCAGATCTTTACCAAAATTAAATGGGACCAATGCGGTAACATATTATTTCAAACAAAAAGAATTTTAAAAAAATCGGTCCACAAGTGACGATGAAATCGAAGAAAAAAAAACATACAGCCGAACATAGAACCTCCTCCTTTTTGGAAAGTAAAATGACAGTCTAGCTAGAGGCTCATTTGTACACATTTTCGTAGCGTTCGTTAAACTTACTCAGTTTAAAACTGTGTAGTAAAATTGTAAACATTAGTAGCCACCTCAAAAAGGGTAGATCGGGCACTCCACAGTTTCTTATTCCTTTGTAGATAATATATACTTGAATTAATAGTTTCAATTCTGCATAGTCACCAGAGTGCTCCCCAAGCGTAAAAGGTCCGGATTGATCATATGTTGGTCAATCCAGACCTTTTAGGCCGTCTCTGAGAATTTTCTGCTATTACCGCCTGCGTCTAGTCTAGCTAGAATTGAAATCATACTGTATAAAACTTATGGCGAAATTATACACGTGGTATATACCTAATATCATTAATTTTACGAATAAAACTCTACAATAAGTATACTGGTTCCAATTTTGACTAAATTACTGTCCCAACTTAAGTTATTACAACAATCCACTGAACGGGCACATTCAAAACTTCGTAATTTATTACATTGTTCGTACAGAGGGTTTTTTCCCTTAGCCAAGGAAGTTGAAGAAGAAAGTTTTTTATTACTTTGGCATATTGGCTTTCAGATTTTATAAGTAAACACGACGCCGAGCACATTAGGGGCTCCGAGTGCGACCAGAAGATTCTTAGTAAAAAGGAATCGACGGGTTTCGTGTATCATCCAAATTATCCATTCCCCTATATACAAAAAGTTGTTTGTAGGTGAGTACGCAACTACTTATATCTTTAGAAAACAAAATAGTTTTTTCTACCTTTTTTCAATTAACGTGAATATGAATGTACTGAACAGCAGTTTTTTTGCGTATTTCTGTTTGTCCCTTATTGAAAATTGTTTACATTCATGTGTACTTTCACTTCAAAACTATTATTAAGAGTTTTGAACCTATGTTTTGAAGAGTAATATAAGTTTAATAACTGTTGTTTCCTTTTCAGATATTTTATATATGGTATGCAAGATTCACAGAATTTGGAAAGGGTTCGATTAGAGTTTCAGAACTTTTCTATACCGAAGGGCGAGAAGCCGAAACCGGAGTAAGTTTCCAAATTAATTTACTTTTGTTACTTTTATTGTTTTGTTTTCTCTTTCTTTCCAATTCTTGAAGTTCCTGAAATATTCACCGTTCATATTAATTGAGTGGAACTTCTTCAGACACCGTTTTTTTAAAGCATTGGTTCCCAACCAGTCAATGTTCCACTAGAGCTAAAACATAGTTCGTGAAATTAAAAACTTATCAACTCCAAATTTTTGCACATTAGTGCAAACCAAATTAAATTTTCTGTAAGAAACGTGGTGTTATATAATACAACAGAGTTGTTATTGCATGTAACTTGGGAGTCTAATTAATTTGCTAAAAGTTTTGATTAAACTTTATTTTTATATTAATTCTTGAATCTCGTCCCAGGCCAAAAAAGATTCAGAACCACTATTTTAAAGGGTTACTGACCTTTTACGCACATTCATAAACTCACGCATTATCCTCATGGTTCTAGGCAGAAACTACAGAACGCCACCTGCTACAATCCTTACATGCTTAATTACCTTTTCTTTATACAATTTCCAGTGGTGCATGTCCTGACGGCTACCTGAAGGTTTACTTGCGCGGCCAGGAGGCGACGGACTCGTACGACAAGCACGACGCGGAGCTGTGCGGGGAGGGCGCCCCGGGCAACCCCTTGCAGCCTGCCTTCCCTCCGCCTCTCCTCTCCGATGGTCCCCGCCTTGTCATGGTCTTCAGCTCAGGAGAACTGCAGGGCAGGGGGTTCAAAGCCAAGTATACTTTCGAGACTGGTGAGTGATATTTGCAGATTTATTATATTTTTTCCGTGATAGGTACTTTGCACGAAAGGTTGCTCGCGGCTGTCACTTGAAAATCTTTGACAGTACGCGTGGTCAGAAGCCGGAATGTCTGACAACCAGTCCCTCTAGGGACGGTTGTTCACAAGGCACCTCACAAGACGATTTACCGTCACGTAAAAATGGTGACAGCAAATCGGGTCGTGCGGCGGCGCGAACACGACAAACTGCAGACGATCTGTCGTCCGTTCGTTTGTTCACTAGACACAATTCTGCAACGGCACAGCAGTGCACTTGAATTGTTCTATAAGCGCGTGATTGACGAACCACGTATGAGCCGTGCGATGATGAATTTGGGTGAAATTATCACTATGGATCAGGACAGAAGTCATCAGATTAAAAAAAAAAAAAATTCCGTAAAGAAAAGCAATCTTCTGAAACTTTACCTATATCTACTGTCTTTAGAATGTGACTTTTAGTAGCCACATTCCTATCAAAGTAATTCCAACCTACCTTCTATCGTGTTCTAGAATATCGAGTGCCAGGCACGGCGGCGCCGGGCGGCGAATGCGCGTTCACGTACCGCAGCGAGGCCAAGAAGCGCGGCGAGTTCAACTCCCCGCGCTACCCCTCCAACTACCCCTCGCACACCAACTGCACCTACACGCTGGCCGCCACCCCCAGCGAGCAGGTCACCGTGGTGTTCGACCACTTCAAAGTCAGGGCTGATGCCTGGAATGCTACTGCGGGCGTGTATAGGTGAGTGTATCATGTATGATTATTAAAATAACCGTAAAACTACATAAATTACCTGGAAGTGTTCAAGCCTCTTTCGGCTTGGCGTATAGAACACAGAACACACACACAGAACAGAGGCTTGAACACTTCCTGAGACCTAGGCAAGCACGCATCTCCATCAATAGGATCATCACTTACCATCAGATAAGATCTTGTGGTCGAACTCGAGACTTAAAATTAGTGGCGGAAGGTAAGAAAATCTGAATAATTTGGTGTGTAATACTGGTGTGTTTTTCACTAGGTGGAACGATGAGCAGTGTTCAATGTTCCAAATTGGCGGAAACGTTTAGTTTCCAAAAGAATAGCTGCTTCATAATTTTTACTCTCTTCGGGTGTAATATGTTATGATGTGTCAATAAATCTGAATGAAATCCACCACTATGAACATCATCCTCTTACATTTTCAGTGGTGCGACATGCAGCGAAGACTGGGTGGAGGCGTGGTGGGTAGGACGCGAGGGGGCGCGCGTGCCGCTGGGGCGCTGGTGCGGGCTGGCCACGCCGGGGCCCATGCACTCGCCGCGCGGCGCCACGGGGCTCGTCATCGCGCTGCACACCGACGCCGAGGCCGTCGCCTCCGGCTTCAAAGCGAGATATATTTTTGAGGTAATTGAGGAACCTGATCCTTATTAAGTTTAGACTATTCTTATTGGTCCTTTTTCATTATTTCTTATGGATTTGAAGAACAACTGTTAAAAACAGAAATAATTTATTCAAATTAAGTAGCTACAAATCAGCTCGTTTTGAAAACCAAAAATAATGAAAAAAGTGCCGCAACAACTGCCCAGCAAGTAAGTTCATTAGTCCTATAAATTTGCTTGATTGGCTGGTCTTTCATCCAAATTATTAATACTAATAGACAGCGTTCAGGCGACATGGGCTCAAGAACTTGTTCACCAGACATTTCAGAACGATCTATTGGGTATTTAGGCACCGAATATATACATAGTTGTATCCTTAACTCCTCAATTGTTCTGTCTTCAGCCGGCGAAGTCGATATTCGGCGACTGCGGCGGCAACATGTCGGGCGCGGAGTGGGGCGTCATCACGTCGCCGAACTTCCCGCACAACTACGAGCAGCCCAAGAACGGGCCCGCCTCCAGGGTGTGCAACTGGTTCGTCACGGCGCGCCCAGGGAAGAGACTCTTGCTCAATTTTGAATACTTCGCTGTCGAGGGACATCTTACTGGTGAGTTTTATTTTAGCTACTTTTTTTAAATAAATTTTGCCAGTCACTAGACAATGCCTCCATGTATCGTGGATGCGTTTATACACATAGGAACTTACATACAAAGACCCGGAAAAAGTATCTGTAGGACGACACGCAGCAAAGTAGCCGTCGCGTTGTTCACATCTAATGTCCTCTTGTCAGGGTGTCGATAGAAAATAATGACCCACAATTCAGTAACGAAAACTTTCTTTTCCAACGTAGTCATTAGATCCTTACCTACGTACACAGGCTAAACAGGTGACCTGACGGCATACGTAATAAGACTTCAATGAAGACAAAATCTTCCCGTGGAAACGACATTACGAAATAGTTTTAACTGTGGTCTAGAAAGCAGATAGCTATTTAACTACACGTGTTACGGGAGGCAAGACAGTTGATTCTTTTCGTCTGAGTCGTCGAGCTTCGTTGACTCGGCGCTTTTCAGGTGGTCGCCATTGTTGGCTCTGGCTTTCAGGAGTTGCAGTTGTTGGGAACAGTGTTGCGGACTTGATTACACGTTCAACTGTCTGTACTAAACCTTTCCCCTCACAAAATGGTGATGATTTTTGAACTATCTGATATTGCTATGGTCATCAGATAACATCAGTGTTCTGCTTAATTCAGGTTGATAACATTAGAATGTCTTCTCTTATTCCAGAGCGCGGATGTCCCGCGGCAGTGCTCAGGCTGTGGTACGAGAGCCCGGGCCCGCCGCTCGAGCTCTGCGGGGAGAAGGCGCCGACTGATCGCTGGCAGTATCTCTCCTCATCCAACTCAATACGACTGTCGTAAGTCTTAGTTCTTTGCACTTCCGTAGTTTTTTGTGCTTAAGACAGCACGTCACAATGTTTTGTTAATATTTTAAGCACTACGTGGAGTAAGAGAAAACTTCATACTGTTTCTTGTAAAAAACATCGAATTCGAGATAGATCGCCATTTTTAAAACAACTGTGATGTTTTTTGGATGACCAGCACATGTAATAGTGGAGTGAGAGCACTATTTTCGCTTGATCAGGTTTATAATAGCGGATAAGGCGGTGGGTGCGATGGGCTGGCGCGCCGTGTGGACGGAGGTGACGGTGCCGGAAGGCGGCGCCCCGTGCGCCGGCGGCGCGCCGGATTGCGGCGCCGCGTGCCTGCCGCCCGGCGCCGCCTGCTCCGGCCTGCAGCACTGCGCGCTCATGCCCGACACCAAGCCCACACACTGTTAGTATGCACCGCTTCTACACGCGGACGATCCGACGCGGACGGTCCCGCCTCAGACCGCTCCGTCGACATTCAAAAATCGAACGTCAAGGAATACCCACAAAGAGTATTCAAATCTTAACAGTAGACATTATTCTCTTTATCTCGTACATATCTAATGACTTTCTCTTCTAGGTGTGTAACGAAACTCCTCGTCTTCGTTTTAACTTAGATTACGACTAAGTCTAAATTGAATACTTAACTAAACTTTTTTCCAAATTTTTAATTAATTTTGAAGACACTGTATATTACGATTGGCACTTTACCGCACTTTGCATTTCCACTTGATAAATGTATCTACACCGTTGCATTTTGTCGTTGCATTTAGGGGTTACGAATTAATCAAATCTATATAAATTATAACTATGATAATGTAGCTTGTTGAGAATACTTACGGAGTAAGCAGTATATGAATTAATAAGTAATTTATATGCTTGTGTTTGGTTAACACACCTATTGGGCATAATTATAAAATGGCGGAAGATGTCGAGTAGAATGTTTCGAATGGGTTAAAAAAAAACATTTATTTAAAAGAATTGCCCGGCACACTTTGCGGATTAATCAAAATTTCTTTATTCAATTAGGCCCTTAAGCGGCACTTTCGAACGTCAAAAAAAAATTAAATTTAAAAGTAATAATAATTGATTCTACCGTCCATTCGGAACTGTAGCTTGTTATGGAGAAGAACGGACAAGAAACTCCACTCCAATCTGCCCAATTCTTAACTGAAAGTACTGAAACCCTCTATAATGCGTCTTTGTTTTTGGTCCTTTGAGCCAGACACGATGATGCGTTAAATATAAAAATGTGAATACCGCAACTGTCACAAAAATTTAGTTTCTTATAAATATTTATTTTTATTTTTTATATTCGAAGACTTGACCTGCCGAGATATTCTACTCGTAATCTCAACCACGCCCTAAGCAGCCGGTACGCTGGATATAACGTAAATCAACACTACGAATGTTGCTCCACGGAGCTTGTCGAACATTCGCTGCTTACTCCTGCTTTTATCTTCTAAATCGTTGTAAAATATTGTATTCTAAACACTGTAGCACTGTTAACTAATAACTCTAAACAAATACCAATAATGTTATGTTCACTGTACTTTCTCAGTATACTGATGGTTCAATGCAATCTTTGTCTCTAAGGATGTTGTAACATGTACTCTAGGGCTCTAGGTGTCTAGACACTTTCAAACGATTAATCATATAATTGTTGGTGAATTAGCAGAATATATTGAATATGTTGCAAAGATAACAGACTTTTTCATTTACATACCAAGGCTCCCCTTAGTATAATTTAAATCTAACTACTTAAATGTTCTTCACGTTAACTCATTCTTGCATCCATAACTTCTACTCCATTTAAATACTCTTTTATTATTTTACTTTCTTCAAATACTGTGATGACTCAGGAGAGTTGCATCTCTGATCTGTCCTAAGTCTAAATTTTTGTTATATGTTTTTGATCGTTTGCGTATTGAATAACTTGTTGATTGATAAAGTAGTTACTCCAATGGGACAAAGCTTGCATTGAGTCATCGCACTATGGGGCCTGGGGTACCTCGACAGCTGTTTTTGACAGGGCGCTTTCTGGTGGAGTACTGACAATAATCGTGCTTCTATAGCTTTATTCACTGATGGGATCGGTTCAATTATCGTTGTTGTCTGTGGTCGGTCGTCCTCCACCAGAGAGCGCAGGGTCCGGGCCCCCCTGACGCTGCGCTTGCGCAGGCGGCGCGGCGCCGGGGCGGGTGGCGGCGCGCGCCGCTCTGGTCGCGCTGTCGCTTGTGCTGGCCGCCCCGCACTGAGTGAGTCTATACTGTCGCTTGTGCTGGCCGTCCCGCACTGAGTGAGTCTATTCTGTCGCTTGTGCTGGTCGCCCCACACTGAGTGAGTCTATTCTGTCGCTTGTGCTGGCCGCCCTGCACTGAGTGAGTCTATTCTGTCGCTTGTGCTGGCCACCCCGCACTGAGTGAGTCTACTACACAAGCCTTTCTCCCCTCATGCCGAGCCGCTCCTTGCTCCTGACTCTTCCTCTCTCCATCGTCATTCAGCTTCCCAAGAGGGAAAACAGACAGTCGCCATTTGGGAAAATACTCGTAAGTAATTTCTGCTGGTAGTCTCATTTGTTTCCCAATAAACTTGTAAAAGTCATCTGGTAAAAAATAAAAAGATGACATAAGGTACCTGAATAAAGATGTAGGTCCAAGGACCATGATTTTAAGACTCATATACTGTCTCATGAAGTTTTGAGTTTATGCCACATACAATTGAATGATGTTTGATAAGCCCTATAAATAACGCCTACTGTCTGTTTTCTTCTCTGCAACGCTATTTTTGTATTACAAAAAGAAAATGCTTTTCGAAAGTAGGTACTCATTCAGGTATAGGATAATTTATTGATCTTATTATTGAGCTTATTGTGTCCTATTGTATTTTTGTTGCGGCCTTTGTAAACACTAATTTGGTAATTTAGGCGATTGTTTTGTAGAAAGTCGAGTGTCTCTTCCGCTGTGCTATAACTTTGTCATGTGCTATTTCGATCCCGGATTAATTAATTGCCTCGTTATCCACAAGTTAGTATATTACAAAACGATCCCGATTTGTCAGACGTACCAAAGAGATACCTATATCTGCTTACAACTAGGTACTTAAAACAACGTTTAAATTCTTGGTCCTTCGAGCCGGAGGCGTAGCTTGACTGGAAGTTCGAGATACGGTAAACTAACTTTTTAATCACTTTGTAACCACTTTTCACTGATTCTATCAGCGCGGTGCTTATTTTTTTTGGGTGATTAACCAAGTCAAATGCGAACCTACTTAAAAGGCAATTAATTACACCCAAGATCGCTTCACCACACATCACTCTCTGCTTCCCTATCTATTTTTTTTATAATGTTGCCTATAAATCGTACAAGTCTGCATGTTGTAAAACTGTCTACCTAAACTAATAAGTAAAAAACAATTAAATAACCTAAACTAAAAAATAAGCTTTACAATATTCAATGATAACTAATCTGAGTTGGAATGTGCCTTTCCATGGGAGTACTGCATTTGCAAATGGTCTGGGAATGTCGAATTAAGGACCCCCTCCTTTTTTTCGTCGGTTAAAAGTCAGAAACAACCTGGACATACATTTAGGAATCTACTCTAAAACTGAAAACCTGAAAGTGTTGTCTTATTTCGTATATCTATCAAATATTTAGTAAAAAATATAACATGTTGCATACAAAGGTTGTCTGGTAGATATCGCTGTTAGCGATAAGACCGCCTTTGTAGCCATAGTATGAAGTTCTTGTAAAGGGTGGTGTAACTTTTTAACTTTAACGTTTGGTGTACAATAAAGTATATTCTGTTCTATTCAACATGATCAAGACAAAAAAATATCAAAACAATTATCCTTGAATATTGTCAAGCTTCCTGAAAAACTTCGTATTTACCTACCTAAAAGGACCGAGAGGTCGACTCCACCCAAACTCTACGTTGAAGGCAGATCATATAACCGTCATCTCCCCCGAGGATTTAGGAGAAGTAGGTAAACTCATAAACATGCGAAATGTGAGCGCTGGCATATCCACATTTCACCAATTGGGCAGGCTTTACGACCCACATAATAGAAGCCGAGCATATTTCCAGTTAGCTACCTACCTACTAACCTCGGCCTACAGGTTAACAGATGTATTTACCTACTTAGTTTAAAAAAAAGTCCTAGTTGTAGTTAGGTTACAAGCCGTCCCGTCCACATCAGTAGTTCTCTATCGGAAATGGTCCCTAGCTCTACGCTTCACTTCACCTGCATACAGCAGGTCAAAGAGTCCCTGTAACTAGATGATACAAAGTTGGAAAGTTATGAGGTTACGTACATTTTGATCATCAAATACGATTTGCCTTCTCCCTAACCTCAAGAAAAAATTACATTCTACCAGCGGTAATGATTGTCAATTGCCAAAATATTTGTGATTGACCGCGTGATATCTAAGTAGCGCATTTCAATCCATACATTATTAACTTTTAGACAATAGTTATCGCTTGGCTAGAGCCCCTTATACACCATTGGGCCAAAAGTTTCAAGATCCAGCTTCAGCTTCTCGGGAGGTTGGTAGAGTCGACCCGGCGAGCCCGAGCGAGGTTGTAGGCGTGATGTATCCATAGGCGGCGAGAGCGCGGCGCACAGCGCGTCCGGCGGCCTGACGTGGTGGTGGGCCGTGTGCGGCGGCGGCGGCGGCGCGGCGGTGCTGGGTGCGTGGTGTGTGCGGCGCGCGCGCCGGGCGCGGGGGGCGCGTCCCCGCCGGCCACCCCCACCACCGCGCCCCCCGCCGCTCGCGCGCCGCGCCCCCGCTGCGCGCCTGGCCGCGCCCCCCGCACTCCCAGACACCGTATGACGACGAGCCCGCGCCGCAACGGCGACACACGCACCACTAAATAGTTGATTACACGACTTTAACGTACTTTTTGTTTTATTATAAGAAGAGTGAACTGTTCAGCTATGTTCGCTTCAGATCCCAAAATACCTTCTTCGGGACCATGCATAACCAGGTTACTACATATTTTTGACTGCTCTTCTCTGTGAGAGGCATGACATTAGGTAATCCACCACGCAGACGAAGTATGAGTTGAATCTTAGACTCAACTACCTCTTGCTACACGTGGATTTTGGGTGGTGGTAGATTCAATAGATCTTCCTACGCTACGCTCATGCGCAGAATTAACATATTATATTATACTATAATAGAGGTATGCGGAACAGCTCCCGCAACCTCCAAACGGGAGTGATTAGAAAAAACACAACCACTTACCGATTTTGATGAGGAACGGGATCTGGAAACTGAGGATCACAACAATTCACAACAACCGCTCTAATTAGTATTTTGTTTGGTGCCTTTTTTGGAACACGCGTTGATTTTTGTGTCTTATTTTTGTAAGGAAGGAAGGGAAACGGAAGTGGAAAGGACAAGATGGCGGGTAGTTGCGATTAACCAATCAAATCGATCCATTGTAGTTATTTCAAAATTTGAATGCCCGTTCCCTTTTATGCAGTAATAACATTGATTATACATACCCCCGGCCAAAAAGGGGATATCCCTTTTTTATACACAATAGTCAGATGCTGGTAATTCACAATATAATCGTTTAGTGGACTGTATGATAAATAAAGAGATCAGCTCAATAGACAATAATGAAGCTGAGAGTAAATATGTAAGTATACGATATATCTATTCAAATAAGTACTAAAATATAATTAAAACTATTATTGTTAGAATACGCTTAGGCTAATCCATGTTATCGTTAACTGGTAATGGGCAGACCTTAGATAAAGATCTTATAAATAAGCCCTTAGCTGTTTTAACCTCCACCACTCTAATAACTGAATCCTGTCCAGGCATAACTCTTACAATTCGACCCATACACCACTGCAAGGGCGGTAAATTATCTTCCTTAAGAAGTACAAGATCATTGACTTTTATGTCATATTTAATAGAGTTCCATTTATTCCTCTGCTGTAGTGTATGGAGGTATTCATGGCTCCATCTCTTCCACACGTCCGTAACGATTGACTGTAATAAGTGCCAACGTGAAATTAAACTTAAACGTTCGTTAATGGGCAACTCGGGCACAGCTACCAGTGGAGTTCCTATTATGAAGTGACCCGGAGTCAATACTGATAAATCGCTAGGATCGTTGGACATAGGGCACAGTGGCCTTGAGTTAAGGATGGATTCAACTTGAACCAATATAGTCGTTAACTCTTCAAAGGTTAGGTTACGATCGCCTACAACTCGTTTTAGATGCATTTTACATGATTTTACAGCAGCTTCAACTAGTCCATTGAAATGAGGACTAAGAGGAGGCGAAAAGCTCCACTCAATAAAGTGTTCAGATAAATATTGTTTCAAATTAGGGTTCTCTTTAATTTCCTTTGCAAACTGATTTAAAATATTACTAGCGCCTTTGAAATTTGTTCCTGAATCTGTTCGAATTTCTTTAGGTAAACCACGTCTACCTACAAATCGCTTGAATGCCGCTAGAAATGCTTCCGCTGATAAGTTACTGACAAGCTCAATATGAACTGATTTGGTTGTAAAGCATACAAATACACACACATAAGCTTTAATAATCTTGGCGTTCCTAATCGAACTACTCTTCAAATTAAAATGTCCCGTAAAATCGATTGCAATAGATAAAAACGGTCTATAAGATTTAGCAACGCGACTAGAAGGTAAGTTACCCATAAGCGTTTCAGGAGGCTGACATTTTTGACGAAAGAATTGCAAACATTTAAATACTCTCTTACGTATCACACGTCTAGCGGACAAAATCCAGTATTTTTCTCTCAGTAGTGACATCAAAAGATTAGGTCCGGCATGTAAGTGTTTTAAATGATAATAATCCACCAAAAGAGTAGTAAATTGGCAATCATGAGGCAACACCAATGGATATTTAGCAGTATATGTAAGTGACGAATGCATCAGTCTACCCCCTACCCGCAACAAGTCATGATCGTCAATGAATGGATGTAACCGTTTCAATCCAGTGCTTCATAACCTATTACTCTTAATAAGTTTAATATCATCTTTAAAATGATTATGCTGAACTATTTTGACTAAAACTAACAAACTGTTATCTAATTCTATATGTGATAGGTGACCATCAAATATTAATAATTTTCTACAGTTGCTATAAAACGTAGGCACCATGCCACTACACGGGTTAGTTTAGTAAACGAACTAAATCGATTAATCAAATCTTCACTAAATGATTTATTTTCAACAACTGAAACAGTAACCTTCTTGTGTTTTCTTAAACCGGGCACTGTGCCATAATTTAGTTGTTCACATGGCTCAGGCCAAGTGGACTTTTCTCTTAGTAACCAAGTTGGACCCCACCACATATCATGGTGAACAAGCTCCTGAGGTGAAATGCCCCGCGTGGCTGAGTCAGCTGGATTTAGTTCTGATGGCACGTATCGCCAGAATTCAGGTGACACTGTATTTTGTATTTCACTAACCCGATGAGACTCGAATACCTTTAACTGATGTGGTTCCGTTCGCAACCAGCATAATACGATTGACGAGTCACTCCACGCATACGTGTGTCTCAACAGATCGGTATTTGATCTTAAACTGTCAATAACACGTTTTATTAGTCGAGCTAACAGCAAAGCCCCCGACAACTCCAGCTTGGGAATCGTCAGTTTTTGTTTGATGGGTGCGACACGCGTCTTAGAAATAAGAAGATATATGGTCACCCTACCATCAGTGTGGATGCATCGTATGTAAACACAAGCCGCGTATGCTGCGTCTGACGCATCGCTAAAACCATGCAAATCAAAATACAGAACGTCGTTAGATAAAACCTTTCGCGGAATGGACAAATTGGTAAGATAATCTAGATTGCTACAAAAGGCTTGCCATTCAGCAACAATTGAACCGGGTGGTGTCTCATCCCACTGTACACCCAATTTCCACAATTGTTGCATTAATATTTTTACCTTAATTATGACAGGGGCTAACCAGCCGTTTGGGTCGTAAATGCCGCTTATTTTTGACAAAATTTCTCGCTTCGTGCATTTGGTAGAATTAATAGAAACTTGATAACTAAAATGATCTGAAATTGGATTATACTTGAAACCTAATATTTTCAGTGACGTATCTTTGTCTTCTACAAACTGAATTTCACAAAATTCTGATGGCAAATCCGCAAGCAACTGCGGTTGATTACTTGTCCACTTCCGAAGTTCTAAGCCTCCTAGAGCTAATAAATCTATGAGCTCGGCTTTAATTGCTTGTGCTTCAGAAATGTGGCTTGCTCCGGTGACTATATCGTCCACAAAAATATCATTTTGTAATACCTTCGAAGCACGAGGGTGAGTTTCTCGCCCTAAACTAGCAAGCTCATGAACACATCGCATTGCTAAAAATGGAGCTGAAGTGACCCCATATGTCACTGTATTAAGTTGGAATTCCTGAACATTACCAATCTCATCCCGCCATAATATAAATTGAAAATTACGATCGTAAGGATGGACTAATATTTGCCGATACATTTGGCGGATGTCAGCGGAAAAAACTATTTCGTGCAATCGAAAGTGAAGAATAATATCTACTATATCTTGTTGAAGCTTGGGTCCAGCTAATAAAATGTCATTCAAAGAATTCCCCGAACTACTCTTCGAAGACGCGTCGAATACACAACGAATCTTATCAGAATCTTTTTTATACACTCCGTGATGAGGAATGTAGTATTTTGGAGAACGTTGTGCAGTTGAGGATTCAACTGGCTGCATGTGAACCAGAAGGTGATATTCTCGCATAAAATCTTTGTATTTTTTCTCTAAAACAGGATCGCGACTAAGTTTCTTTTCGAGTGAATGTAATCTATTCAATGCTAAAATCCTAGTTTCCCCTTATGTATGTTCACCCTGTTTGAAAGGTAAACGCACTATAAATCTACCATCTTGAGTACGTGAATACATCTGCTTAAAATGGTTCTCACAATAGATGTCGTCGGGATGTGGTATTTCATTTTGAGACACTTCTTCAATCTCCCAAAAATGTTTTAAAGTCTCGTCAATGTTGCTAATGCATGAAAATGCTTGCAAATTTGTTGGCTTATTTACATAATCAGAGTTAAAATCGCCCATTAAAACCCACCCGAATAGTGTTTCAAAAGCTGTAGGTAAGTTGTCACCCAGAACTAATTTATTACCCTGAAATATTCGAGCGCACACTCCTGCACCCAGAAGTACATCAATAGGTTTCTTAATATTACATAACGGATCAGCAAGGTTCAACATTTTAAAACGGTCTAAAAACTTATCATCTATTGTGGTTGTGGGTAAGTCACACGTAATACGCGGTAAAACAAATGTATCTATACACAATGATGACTCATTTTTCTTATTTATCGCCTTTATATACAATTTTAAGTGCCCCTTTACACTAAAACTAATCGCACCACCTATCCCTGTTATAGATATGTTCGATTTATCATACTTAGCGTTCAATCTCTGTAAACAATTCATTGAAATAAAGTTAGTCATGCTACCGGGATCGAGCAACGCGCGGACTCGTTGAGTGCAACCATCCTTAAGAGGCAGGTTTGCGAGCGTGAGAACTTATTTTAGAACCCACACATCGACATTTTCACTAACACATTTGCATCACACATTGTGGTGTACACGCACCCAAGAACAAGTGAAAAATTATGCGGCGCGACGGGCATAATATAGCTTCAATGCGCGTTCGCTTCTGAAGGATTTGTAAGCTTGTCTCAAAAACGCGCAATGTATTAGCTATTGATTCACCGCTCCGCACGGCACGCGTGCCCATAGTAATATAGTCGTGAATAAAGGGTGGGGTCACAGTGTAATCGGTTGTGTAGTTTGATTGTTAGAAAAAATAATTACTATATGTAATACAACATTTAAATTATTATTATGATAAGTACAAAAAATAATGCTTGATTGAATGATGTTCTCTAATTTATTTATTTTATTGCTTAGATCTAGAACCTTTTTTAGGGTTCCGTGGCCAAATGGCAAACAAAAAACGGAACCTTTATATATTCGTCATGTCTGTCTGTCTGTCCGTCCGTGTGTCACAGCCACTTTTTCCCGAAACTATAAGAACTATGCTGTTGAAACTTGATAAGTAGATGTATTCTGCGAACCGCATTAAGATTTTCACACAAAAATAGAAAAATAAACAATAAATTTTGGGGGTGCCCATACTTGAAACTGAAACAAAATTTGTTTTTTTTTCTTCAAACCCATACGTGTGGGGTATCTATGGATAGGTCTTCAAAAATGATGTTGAGGTTTCTATTACATTTTTTTCTAAACTGAATAGTTTGCGCGAGAGACACTTCCAAAGTGGTAAAATGTGTCCCCCCCCTGTAACTTCTAAAATAACAGAATGATAAAACTAAAAAAACATATGATGTACATTAATTACCAAGTAAACTTCCACTGAAAATTGGTTTGAACGAGATCTAGTAAGTAGTTTTTTTTTTAATACGTCATAAATCGTAAACCGCAATTTACCAAGTACGGAACTCTTCGTGCGCGAGTCCGACTCGCACTTGGCCGGTTTTTTCAACTCATGATGGCTTATAAATATGTTAGGTATTTTGTGTATGATTTTATTGTACAAGTAGGTTTGTGGCTGCTTAATGTTAAATGCCATAACATTTGGAGAGAGCAATGAAGAAGAGGTTGAACGCCGTATAAACATGAGTTGGAAGAAATTCTGGTCCCTAAAAGAAATCCTAAAAGGCGCTTTCCCCCTCCATCTCAAAACGACTGTAATGAACACCTGCATCTTACCGACCCTCACATACGGCTGTCAAACCTGGACATACAACACCAAAATAAAAACTAATTTATCGGTTTGTCAGAAAGCAATGGAAAGAAGTATATTGAAAATAAGGAGAATACACAAAATAAGAAGCGACTACATAAGAGGAAAGACAAAACTCATAGATGCTATTCATTACACCTTAACACTAAAGTGGCGATGGGCAGGGCACCTAGCCAGATACAGAGACAAAAGATGGACACTAGAAACCACAAGATGGGAAGGACCAATTGGTAAAAGAAGCAGAGGACGTCCAAAGAACAGATGGATTAATGAAATAATAGCCATAGCAGGCAAAGAATGGCAAACAAAAGCATGGCATAGAAAGACTTGGAGTAAACTGGAGGAGACCTTTACCCAGACTGGGGTTCCAGCACCAGACAACATAGGAATTATATAATTTTAAAATAAAAAACGATAAATAGATTTTAAGTAAAAATATTATGTTAATGTTAATTTTTTAAGGTGTTGGAAATAAATGGGTTTTATTATTATTATTATTATTATTAATGTTAAATGCCACAACGCACGTTGCACAACGAGCTGTGTAAGATTGTCTAGTTAAGAAATTAATTAGTTTTCCTCCTACGAACTTTGCAACAACACTTTTAAAAACCTCTGCTATATTACTATTGACTTTATAAATTAAGCTTTTAGCATTGTTGACTAATCTTGAGACAAGTTTCATTACGGCAATAAAAAAGGTGTAAGCTTTCATTACCGGCAAAATTTTTTATCAGTGCCAATTTCACCATTTATATTTGTTGAATTCAGTTGCTTGCAATAGTATGGCTTACAAGACACATGATTACCAAAAACATGATTTGGTCCATTTTATCTTATTGCTTGAATAGTGATACAGTCATGTCACGACACTCGCGACCCACCCTTATGCCTATTGTGTATGTGTGCGTAGACGTTTTGCGAACTCGGCTCGGAAAAAAAACGGACGTGCTCTCACCTTGGAGTCTAAGACGGCACTGAAAATTTTTCGCGCGCGTGGTCGATTATAAAACAAATGACGGGAGCGTAACGCTCCATACTAAAATGTATGGGGAATAGAAAACAATTTGTGTAGAAAAAATAACAATGTTGAAACGTGGATTACTATCATTTGGTGTGACTTATTAGATAAATAAAACGGTGAACGTCATATTCATACTTTCGTGTCACGATATATCTAAAGAGATTTATAAAAAATCTTCTAGAATTATGACAATAGTGCAAATAGAAAAGGTCGATTTTGATGTTTTTAAGAGATTTCAACAATTTTTTTTTAGAAATTTAGGATGGTTTTACAAATATCTCGCGGTAAAACTGTTGGCACATCTGTTAAGGTTCTTCATATTTTTTTTTGTGTAATTGAGCGCGGTGAATCTTTAGAAATAACAAAAACTGTAAGTGCCTTTTTAGGTGTTTCTTAAGGACTCGCCTCTTAATAGAAGTGACATCTATGATGGCTGTTGCGAGTAGTGAGTGTCGCTGACCGCTATCGGGGTTCGCGCCGACACCGTGCGAAACATATGAGTGTGAAAGAGACGAATTATTATTCTGTGTTTTATCATCGCGTTGGATTCCCTCAGACTGTAAAGTATAATATTGAGAATGCGCCGGTGATTGAGGATCTTGACTGACACTTAATGCCGAAGATGGAGTATTATCAATTGTATCATTAATATTATTTAACTGAACACTATTCACGGGGGTTTCACTTGAATTTTGTTCACTTGAAAGGTGAAGCAGCGAGTTATGTTTTCTATTGCAAGTTTGACACCGAGACTTAGAAAAACAATCAGTTACCCGATGAGGACGTAAACAATTAAAACATAAGTTTTTTGACGTAACAAAATTAAACCGAGATTGTGTGTCCATGTTCATAAACTTTGTGCATTTAAATAAATAGTGATAACTATTGCATAATGGACAGCTGCTATTATTTTGATTCGGTTTGTTTGATTGAACTGAATGATTATTGTGATTGGCTGATGTTAATGAGGCCTTAGGGAAGCTATTAGGACCCTTGTGGGGCGCAGATTTGCTCCCGCTCTGAGCTACATCGAGACCTGACGTTTCCAAAGTCTTACATATATTATCTAAGTATGTGTTTAAATTGTCGAAAGTAGGTATTTTCACGTTTTGGTATGCAAGTTCGAATTTCGATCGTAAGTCATTATCTAGTTTTCGTACAAAAATGTGTAATAAAAGCAAAGACCACTCGCGCACAGGAAAGCCAAGACTTGTTAAGCCCCGTGTATTTTCCTGAATATTACTAATAAAATTACGTAACTGAGAAACATTCTTGACAGACACAGTAGGTAAGGATAACATTGCGCTCAGATGTGAGTCGGCTATCATTCTCTTGTCATCATACCTATTTATCAATATTGAACGGGCCTCCTCATAATTCTGCGGAATATTAGTCAAATGTTTAACTAAGTTAAGCGGCTCGTGTGAAAGACAACTAATTAAATAATGTTTCTTCTGGACAGGACTCAGCGATTGTTGATTATGTACTAAACTGTCAAATAAGTTTATAAAATTAGGAAAATCACAATAATTACCCGATAAATGTGGTAAGTTAATTCTCGGCAATTTAATATTGTTATCCGATTGAAAACCAGTTTTAAAACTACTACTATTCGGAACACAATTCTGATACCTACATTTTATTTCTAAAAATTGTTCTTCGAAATTAACATACTTTTCCTTAAATAACTCTAATTGTTCTGTATTAGAAGCAAATTGACTTAACAAACTCAGATAACAATCCTCAACACATTGTTTGACTTCATCTAAATCGGCACATTTAATTTTGAACTTTTCAACAACTAATGGATCGTTTAAGTTACTTGTTGAAAGTGAATCGTATATGTTAACAATCTTTTCAATATAAAACTCAAATTTTATTACCAGCATCTGATTACTTTTAGCCATTTTAGCAAAATATAAGAAAAATTTTGCAAGGGAAATTCCAATGAAGTTGCAAGAAAGAGGTTAATGGCCGCCGGCCGGCGTGTCGTGATTTACACTATCCAGCGAAGAATGGACCAAATTTGATTAGAAAAAACACAACCACTTACCGATTTTGATGAGGAACGGGATCTGGAAACTGAGGATCACAACAATTCACAACAACCACTCTAATTAGTATTTTGTTTGGTGCCTTTTTTGGAACACGCGTTGATTTTTGTGTCTTATTTTTGTAAGGAAGGAAGGGAAACGGAAGTGGAAAGGACAAGATGGCGGGTAGTTGCGATTAACCAATCAAATCGATCCATTGTAGTTATTTCAAAATTTGAATGCCCGTTCCCTTTTATGCAGTAATAACATTGATTATACAGGGAGGATTGTGTCTGGTTGGCAACAGCCCTATGGTTGTTGTCGGACTGATGCAGTTGCTTAAGTTCAAATCACGTGTATATTCACGTGATTTGAACTTAAGCAACTGCGATGACTAAAAAAATATTATTAGTTCGTCAGTTGGATTTCCAATAAATATTGAACACGTATTTTTTCTTTTGTCACGTTAACAAAAAATGATGACGATACAGTGCGTTAAAATATTGCATAACGTCATGCCTTGGTACACTTTTTACATAGAAGTTATGTCACTCGCCCCCACTCCCGAACTTTGATGCGCTTTATCTTGTTTTTTTTTATTGATTTGAATAAGATATAAATACGTGTCCAATATTTTTTGATAATTTAACCGGCTGACTAAATAGAATTTGCTGTTTCATACCCCGTCATAATCCCTATTGTCAGCGCGATGTAAGATTTGTGTGACGTTAGGAGTTTTTGTGGTTCCTTTGTGGCGGTATAAATGCCGCTACAGTATAATTATAATCAGTATATTACGTTTACCTGATGGGGATGGGTGATGGTGGTTGAGTAGACAACGTCCTCATCATTGAGAATACGTTCATGGGCAGTATTCAATTAACATAATGATAAATCAGCCTATGTTTCCACAAACAGACTTCTCAGTGTGCCATAAATTGTGTTCCTACAGATGGGTATTATTTCTGATTCACTAAAACCGTCTATACCTAGACCGTTTTTTTAAGGGTGGAGATAAGAAACCGTGTCACTAACTATCGACCTATTTCTATTCTGACCTCTCTATCAAAAAATCTTTGATAGGTTAATTAATAAAAGACTTACAAATTATTTAGATAAATACAACCTAATTTCGAAAAATCAATTTGGTTTCCGTATAGGCAAGTACACGGAAGTCCACGCATTATATGACTTTACTAAACATATTTTCAAAACTACAAATAACAAATAGAAATGCCTTACTATATTTCTCCATCTGCCGAAGGCTTTTGACACGGTTTCTATTCCTACCCTAGTGAACAAGCTATATCAACTCGGTATCCGTGGAAATCAACTTAAATTACAGTCTGATTATTTATTTGGAAGACATAAAAGGTGAAAATTAGCACTTATTCAAGTGATGGCTTACCTGTTTACCCATGGAGTGCCACAGGGTAGTACTCAAGGTCAAACGTTGTTCATAGTTTATATTAATAATCTGGCACTAATTAATTTTAAAAACTGCTAAATGATTTCGTGTGCAGATGATGCTATCTACCCTTACATTCCATGGTGATACTTGGAGTGAAACTTTCCAAAACACACAACATTGCTTTAGCACGGTCACAATGAATTATCATGGCGGGTATCTTATGTAAGAGCGCTATTTGCACATTCTCAAACTTATTTTTTTATGCCACACATTTTTCGACTTTTGACAAATATTTGAAAAAGAAAAACGGTCTCTCCCTATCTCCGAAGTTTGCATATGGAAAAATCTGAAATTATTCTATTTAATATAAGTTAATTTAACGATTAACAGAAAACAGACTACAGGAAATAAACGAGTTCTCTAAATAGCACACTTTTTCAGAAATCATCAACATAAATTACATTAGTTCCACTATCGTTCAAGTGATGGCGCTGACCTAAAACTGCAATATCCTACACCGCAGTGTTAAAATTCTCTGACGAATGTAGGCCACGCCGATGTAAATTTTCCTATTACAACCAATTTTGTTTCTGCGGTTTGGTACGGAACCCAAATGTGCGAAGTCCGACACGCACCTGGCCGGTTTTTTTTTTGATAATGGCCCAGTAGCCTAATAACTCTTATTTGTATTTATTAAAGTTTAATTATAGTACATGGGCAACCGAGCTCTGCTCGGGTGAAAATAAAGAAAACGACGGTTTCTAAAAATTAAATCTAGCTAGATCGATTTATCGCCCCCAGAACCCCCTGCAAACAAAGTTTCATCAAAATCGTTGGAGCCGTTTCCGAGATTCAGATTATATATTTATATACATACATACAAGAATTGCTCGTTTAAAAGGTATTAGATAGATTACAGCTTTAGCTAGGTTTTTTAGGTAGATACCGATGTCATATTCCTACAAGTATCAACACTATTTCTAACCTTAACATATTCCATTAATTATGACTTAAAATAAGAAAAGATTATTATAAATTACAGGATTTTATAATAATATAAGTAAGCTGGGCTCAGCAGACGATGATTTACTAGTACATGGTTAGCTATGCAGCATAGACATTCATTGTGTAAAGTTTGCCAATACGGGACAGCGTAGCTTCCGCCTACGCCTACGCTGCATAGGCGTTTCTCCTGTCTTCAAGTCGTTGGGAAGCGTGTAGTATACAGCGTTCGAAGGCTTCCGCAACGCGTAGCAGACAGCGCTCAAAAGCGTCCATAGCGCCTAGTAAATAACGCTCAAAGGCGACCGCAGCTCGTAGCATACAACACTCAAGGGCTGCCGAGCTCGCACCACGTAGTGCTCAAGGGCTGGCGTAGACATAGCGCGTAGCACGTAGCACTCGACGCTCAAGGGATTTTCCGTAGCTCGTAGCACCCTTTAGCGTAGCTCGTAGCAGCTGCTACGCTGTGTAGGCGTTCCATGTTCACTAAGGGCTCGCGTAGCGAAGATGCTACGGAGCGGTTTATCTTTTGTTAATACTGAGCTATACTAATACTCTTTTATTTAGTGGAGTAGTCGTAGGCGATGAAATTTTTGTATGTTTACGACTGCATTGTTGATAGCACAGTGATGGTAGTTTAAAATATCATTGTATACGGTAGCGCCCCAGATGTGTTGGTTGAAGGTATGTGTTCATGAGCTATTAATGGGGATTTAGTGGTAATGTTATTACTATATTGGATTTTGTGACATCTTCAATAACTGGGCATTTTGAAACTTTTAAATTGAAACTCAGGCATTTTAAAGGTTAATTTTAAAACCAACAATTTGTCCCATTTTGAACTTCTGACAGTTTGAAATTACCGTTTTGAATTTCTGTAAAGCTGGCAACAAATTATCGGACGCGGCTCACGGACGCGACTGACAGCCGCAACTAGAGTATCTAGGTAATGAATGTACATTACATTATGCAAACTATCGGACGTAAGTCGCGGACGTGACCTTGGGCGTTCGGACGACCGATAGAGATCTGGTCCGCTGGATGTTTGTGTCAGCCCAAAACGTCCGCGGACAGTGTGCACGGGCTACGGGACGCGTCCGAGCGTCAGAACAACTCTGACTACGTGATATCTCGTACGTGCTTGCGGTTGCGAGGTTATAGATAAAAATAGAAGAAAAAATTATAGAATGTGTTCGCAGCAGAGAATTGCGTCCTCACTTTTACTACTCGACATGTTTCTAAGTAAACATAATCTTCGTTGAATAAGCTATATTGCCTATGGAATAAACGCTCGGACGGGTCTGCAAGCCGCGTCCCAAACGACTGTGCACACATCCGTCGCGGCTGTAAGCTGCGTCCGTCAGCCGCGTCTGATAATTTGAAGTTTTGATACATTTTGAATTTTTGTCTTGCTGAACTGCCATTTTGAACTTGTCAGTTTTAATCAAAATTTAGAACAGGTTGATACCTACCATTTTAATTTCAGTTCAAAGCTATTTGTTTTTACTGGCCTTCTAAGGCACTTGTCCCACCGCCGGCGATCAGCGAGTAGCGAGAGTGTAGTTCCGATAGTTTTGTCGTTCGGCTATAAGCGAGTGTACTCATACTCACGGACATAAACGTAAGTACGAAACGTACAAAGTATTGAGTAGTTTAGGTACTTAGAACGTACGCATTTAAGCAAGATTATACGTCCAATTTACAGCTAACAGATGCTAACTAAAGGTATGTAGAAATCGTACTCACTTTAAATGAAGTATTTTTACCGATTTTGGATTCTGTACAGAATAACATTAGAAATTAGAACTGCTAGGCATTTTCCATCGGCAGTTATTTCTACAAGACACATCAAAGGTTGTAAAAAAAACACGTTACTATACTCTTTGCGCTGTAGCATGGTGCTGGTGACAGTTTCAATAACATTTTTTACGCATATAAGTATACACATTTTTTGTAGTTTAAAGTCATACAGGCAACTATGGTATATGGTATAACTATGGTATGACGTTAAACTACAAAAAATGCGTATACGTATATGCGTAAAAAATGTTATTGAAACTGTCACCCGAACCATGCTAAAGCGCAAAGAGTGTATCATATCCGTCTTGATTTTTATACATGATACTTAGGAAACTATTTAGTAACTTTTTGGAAGCAGTCAGACATATAGTAAAGGCCGAACATCCTTACCAGACATTTAAAATGTCACCAGGTCCTTCATATCTACTCACACCGATGAATGCGTGCTATATGATTAGATGACTTTTTAAAAGTGATGCTTAATTAATATTTTCACTAATTCATTTAAAATGATCTCTTTTGAATATTACAATGCGAATAAACGATTATTTTATGAAATAAGCTCCTGGTATAAATATATGTTTTATGTATATTTTATCATTTATTTATTATATAGCATAAAACCTTTGTCCGTAAGTCAACTAAATGTATGTTTAGGAAGAGCATTGTTTTCTTTGTCTTACTGTTATTACCTTTTATATATACAATTGAAAATTCTAAAAACAAAAACAAACCTTTAGACAAATACAAAAGGGAGACGGAAAAGACTTCATTGTGCATCAAAAAATTCGTCCACATCGATGTCAATGGGAAACGTACCCAGAACGCTGGCAGCATATTAGCTTTACAATTAAGAATTAAAATATGAATTACGTATTATTGAAGACATTCATTAGACCTTAACAAAAATAAGTTTAATGAAGATGTGTTGTAAAGTCGTGTGGCTGACTCTGGCTTGGCCACCATCAGGGAATTTAATTTTGATAACACAAATATTTAGTCGCTAATTAGTCGAAATTTGTCGCCAAATATCAGATTTAGTCGGTCACTGGTTCAAAAGTTATAAGGGTTGTTTGGTGGCCGATCTGGAGTCACTCCCCCCGGCTTGGCCACATTTATATCTCAAAAATTAGGGCACCTAGCGAAGACCTGTTTTCTCCCAGATTTAGTCGCCAATAAGTCGATATTAATCGCCAAATATCAGAATTAGTCGATCATTGGTTCAAAAGTTAGAAGTGTTTATAGGTGGCCGATCTGGAGTCACTCCCCCCGGCTTGGCCACATTTATATCTCAAAAACTAGGGCACCCAGCGAAGATCTGTTTTCTCCCAGATTTAGTCGGGTCTTAGTTTAGAAGATAAAATGAGTTCAACTTTTAAGGTATAGTACAAGAGCTAGATCGAAAAGTTTACGAAAAATAGTCTAGAAAAATATTTCTATCAATATGTGTAATATACTTCTAGTTTTATCGGTCTAAAGTCCTTATAAATGTCAGAGAGATATAAATTCTTAATTAAATATATATTTTTATGTTGTATATTACTAGGTTAGAGTAGCTTAATCTTCTTTGAAAACATTAAACTTTGCTCTTGGTCTATTTGATGTCAAGATGTACAGTCGCATACAACTGTTTTACCAAATTATAATGTTAGGTCTAAATTACGTTAGAATAATAAAATTTCTGTTGTCAAATAAATGATACTATGCTAAAACTATGCTAGCACGGGGACCCAGCCCTAAGAAAGAAAATTTGGTTCAAATAAATATTACTAGATGGCGATGCATGCGATGCGATATGCACCGATCGGTTATTGAATTGTGTGTAAAATTAACATTTTCTGGAATTGAACATAAAAATTGTATGTTCTTGATTAACCAACTCTCCTCAGCACAAACTTATGGATATTATTTTGCTCTTAATTCACATTTCAAATATTATTTGAACGGATCATTTAAAATTGATGCTAATAGATGGCGTGGTTTTAAAGTTCTGAGGAATTCCACTCGATTGTTTAAATTTGTGTTGTAACACATTTTGGTGCAATGAAACTGTAAAAATGTGCAAAAAATACTACAAAACAAATCGTCACAAAGAAAAAAATATTCACGAACCGAGTAAAACTTTTTATCTGAAAGTCGCTGCTAACTATCGCTGTGGAACGGAACTGCAAGCAATCGATGTCCAAAAATAATCAGTTTAATCAGAATAAAAACGCTAGGTAAGTCTGCACGGTTTCTTTGTATGGGATGAGGCACCTGTACCTATGCTATTGTAGTATTTATATTATCTATGCTAATACGTTAAAAGTATCGTACTATTAGTAATTATTTTTATTTTATTTTTTATTAGTATGTAAGTATCGACCTATTGCGTATAATATACTTACCTATAACTATCATACGTTACAAAAAAATCAAACCGAATTCCAAAACAAAACAACCAAGTGGAAAATAACTTTCTTTTTAGGGTTCCGTACCCAAAGGGCAAAAACGGGATTTGCCGATTTTCGGGATAATGGTACGGAACCCTTCATGCGCGAGTCCGACTCGCACTTGGCCGGTTTTTTGAAGTCGGTGTCTTCGTTACCCATTGTTGCCCGTTTTTCGACACCGACTTCGGAAAAGAAAGTTATTTCTCGCTTGGTAGTGTTTTGTTTTGGAAGTCGGTTTGATTTTTTTGTTGATAAAGTTTTTTTATTTATCTCTTTTTAGTTTTGGTTGGTAGGTTCCTCAAATTACCATGAAAATCATTTATATCTCATGAAAGACATTTTCATCAGTACAATTTATAAGTATTTGCTTCATCATAATCGATTAACTATTCGAGATATCTATTATCCGTGACATATTTAGCATTAAGGAGTTCCAGTGGCCATCTGTGGTGTTCATCAGTTCCACTTCTCCAAATAATACTTTCTGAGTGCAAATGATTGCATTGTTGATGAAAATACTACAATCGCTAGGTATATGAAAAAAATAAAAGAAAAAGTCAAAAGAGTAATAAAAATCAGTACAGCAAAACGTATGAATGGTGCCAAAACCCAGAACATCACCGCATTAACTGCGTATGCGCTAAACAGGGCGTTGCCACACACAAGTAAAAATTGGAATCAAGACTTTTTATAATAGGTACTATAAAAAAAAAACTAAAATCCAAAAAAACCGTCTCCTTAATGAGCGAACTAAAAAGACGTAAACAAGAAAAAAAATATGCTGTGCAATCGGTGGATACATATTCGCGAGCTGGCTGACCAAAACCATATATATCCTCCGACTGCACAGCATATTTTAATCTTGTTTACGTCTCTTTAGCTCGCTCATCAAGCAGTCAGTTTTTTTTTTTTTTAATTAATACTTTTAAGGTAACATATTATTAGAATTAGGTACATTTAAACATATAAGTGTTACATATTTTTAAATCGCCTTTTAAAACCCTTTATTTTGATATCCCACACGATGGGAATGAAGAAAACAAAAAAATTGGGCCCCCAATATGGCGCCGAAAAGCCGCCATTTTTCCATTTTCCAATTTTATGTAGCCAGTGACACTCGCAAGATTAAGACGAATCGATTGACGTATGAATCATCAAAATAGGCGTATGCGTTTGGTCTCTGGAACGCCACATAGGAACAAACATACATAGACTGATAAACACATTACCCTCCTTCGGCAGTCGGGTAAAAATAGCGCGCCCCGCATAAGCTTGCCATTACAAAAAAAAAAATGATGGAAACACCTTGGTGATATTAACTTCTTGGATTTGCCCTTTAGATAACGTAATAGAAAGAAAATATTTTATAAAATTATTTTGTTAGAGAAAGTGATTTAAAATGATTCTATTTTTAAATTTCGGTATAGTTCTCGCCAAACTTCTTGGCCGCCCTGAAGTTGGTTACAATGGCTGCGCAGTAGTACATCTCATACAAAAACAGCACCGATCCGTACCTTGCGCATCGGCAAGCCAACATCAGGGCGGCCAAGAAGTTTGGACAAAGACAAGACAAAGATATTTTATTTCAACTAGGCCACCAAGCGGCACTTTTGAATGTCACAATTTTATTAAAATTTACATGGAATACAAGTAAATTTTCAGAATTTAAAAAACCCCCGACACATTTATCTTGCGAAAACACCCCGATTCAAACAGTAAAACGGCTTTAAACTTTTGAACGGCTGAACCGATTTTATTCAAACATAGCTAAGAACACTCTCGACAAAATTACCTTTCAAACAAAAAAAACTAAATTGAAATCGGTTCATCCGTTTAGGCGCTATGATGCCACAGACAGACACACAGATACACAGATAAACAGCAACACACGTGAAACTTATAACACCCCTCTTTTTCCGGCGGGGGTTAAGAAGTTGATTCTATCGTGGCGAGAACTATATTGTGTTTATAAAGTATGTCAATATAAACTCGTTTTGAAGTTTATAATTCGATTACGATATGAGAGTAGACAAAATTTATAAAACGCACACAAATTTATTACAAAACCGATATTACTCGAGTTCTTAACCACAGACTATTTAGAGATATGTTCTTAACTATTCTTAACAAGTTCCACTGTAAACTGGCTGACTTTAATTTACGTCACGGGCAACTGGCTCTATGTAGTTCATCTGTACACGCGCATCTATCTCTTTCTTACTTACCATACCTAATATAAATGGACCGGAGCGCACAGGAGCGCAGCGATCTATCTGCCAGCACAAAGTACGTAAGCGGCGGCGCGCCGCAGACAGAGGGGCCACTCTCACTTTGAAATTTCGGTTTTACAGGGAATATTGGGCAATATTGGACCGAGCTCAGTCGCGGCTGTCATGATTGCTTTGTGCAGGCGTTTGTAATGTCATTCATACATTATGTACTGTAACGAGGTTGGTTGCATTAGATGGGTTACCTTTATTATTTGTTACAGACCGAATTTACTTTTTAGGGTTCCGTACTCAAAGGGTAAAAACGGGACCCTATTACTGAGACTCCACGGTCCGTCTGTCTGTCTGTCTGTCTGTCACCAGGCTGTATCTCATGAACCGTGATAGCTGACAGTTGAAATTTTCACAGGTGATGTATATCTGTTGCCGCTACAACAACAAATACTAAAAACAAAATAAAATAAATATTTAAGGGGGCTCCCATACAACAAACGTGATTTTTTTGCCGTTTTTTATGAAAATTACACGGAACCCTTCGTGCGCGAGCCCGACTCGCACTTGGCCGGTTTTTTGTTTTTAATTCTTTCTTTCAATTATTTTTAAGTTATAAAGGTCATTACTCATTCAAGATGACTAATTAGAAATTCATAGGATTATATTTTAAGCCCATAGATGAAATAGGGAACTTGTCATAATAATAAGGTTCAAGTCATACAGCTTACAAATATGTTTCCTCCGACTGCACAGCATAATTTTCTTCTTGTTTAAGATCATCTTTGGTTTTTTGATTTTATTAGGTACCTGTTTTTTCACATTTATATTTTTGTCGAGCTTGGAGCTTTTTACAATTTATTTTTTTAAGTGGGATCATTATTACACTATTACTACGTCTTTTTACTCTCCAATATTCATCGCATGTTTCGTGATATTAAATGGATATTTGATGCCCTGTCTACCCTCTAAGGCATGTAAGCATGATATGATGTATGTTTAGACGAATCTATGTATTTATGTTTGTAACTTGGGCAAACTACTCTTTTTTTTAATTCGGAATCAATATAGTAGCAACCCTAGTGAATCTGTCAAGTTTAGCTGTCAATTTTCTAAACGGCGGGAGTGGCCCTTCTGTATACTTACTATTTTGTGCTGCCAGCAACTGCCACATTTTGTTCGATAAAGAATTACATTATATCTATTGTAGATATGTTTCTAGGTAATGCATACTGGTTTCCTTTTTTGGAATCTATTAACATAATAACTTTATATTTAGGTTTATATTTCGAAAGAAATATTCCATCTTAAGACATCATAGGTATAGGTATTCTTTAGAAACTACATAATTTGTACCCAGTATGGAGAAATTTATTACTTTAAAATCTTTTTATTTACACACCGACAAAATCTGTGACTTGGCGACTAATTTCGATTAATTAACGACTAAATCTGGGAGGAAACAGATCTTCGCTAGGTGCCCTAGTTTTTGAGATATAAATGTGGCCAAGCGGGGGGGAGTGACTCCAGATCGGCCACCTATAAACCCTTCTAACTTTTGAACCAGTGATCGACTAATTCTGATATTTGGCGACTAATTTCGACTAAATATTTGTGTTATCAAAATTAAAATCCCTGATGGTCGCCAAGCCAGAGTCAGCCACACTGTAAAGTAATCTACTTAATTATATAGCACGCGTTCGTTTCGGTGTGTGTAGGACGATAATCAGTGATATTTTAGATGTCGATATTCGGCCACTCGTTCCACTAGAATCCCCTATTTCAATCCCCCAGGGGATTGTACAGCACTCAGTGTTCCACTACGATCCCCTATGCAGGAGATTCTATAAATATGTACTAATAAATTCTTTTCCTTTAAAGTCCCTTCTAAATAAAAGAGCCACCTATAAAATAACAATAATTAATAAATAGCTTTAAAAATCGGTCTACAGAGGGGATTATACTGATGTGAATTATTTTTTCTAAAATAAGTTTAATGTTAAAAAAAAAGTACCAAAAGCGTTGAAGAATTTCGCAAGTTCGACTAGTGCAGCATCTCGGTGGCGTTGTCAAGTCCCATCTAAGGCGTTCGGTTTTTTTCAATATTTAGCTTATTTAAGTACATTTATTTAACGTTATAAACGCAAAATAAAAAAAAACCTTTTCTACATAAAAAACTAGGTCATCGGTCCACTTAGTGGGAGGCCTTCCAACGTATCGTCTTCCGGTTCACGGTCGCCATTCCAGATCTTTTCGGCCCATCGGCCATGCATTCTGCGCACTGCCATTTAAGTTTCGCAATTCTTACGGCTAAGTCAGTAACTTTGGTTCTCCTGCGGATATCCTCACTTCTGACGTAATCATGCAAGGAACGTGATGTTTTACCCGACTGCCGAAGGAGGGTAATGTGTTTATCAGTCTATGTATGTATGTATGTTTGTTCCTATGTGGCGTTCCAGAGACCAAACGCGTTGGCCGATTTTGATGATTCATACGTCAATCGATGCGTCTTAACCCTGCGAGTATCATAGGCTACATTGAAATTGGATAATAGAAAAATGGCGGATTTTGGGTGCCATATTGTGGGGGTCCAAATTTTTTTTTTCTTCCAATCCCATCGGGTGGGGTATCAAAATAAAGGATTTTAAGAGGTGATTTCAAAAATATATAACACTTATATGTTTAAATGTATCTTATTCGAAAAAAACTAACTAAAAAGTTATAAATAAAAAAACTTAATTCAAAAAATCAAAAAACCCGACTGCTTCAAAAGCGAACTAAAAAGTCGTAAACAAGGAAAAAATCATGCTGTGCAGGCGGAGGATACACCAGATTTTGGTCAGCCAGCCCGCGAATATGTATCCTCCAACTGCACAGCATGATTTTTTCCTTGTTTACGACTTTTTAGTTCGCTTTTGAAGCTTTTGTTCGCATTAGGACAGATTCGCTTTAAGACAGATTCTCTTTAAGACAGATTCTCTTTAAGGCAGATTCGCTTTATGACAAATTCGCTTTACGGCAGAAGTACAGTGTACTCGATATATCTATATCTGTAAAACTTACTAATAAAACAAATAACAAAAATGAAATTTTTCGAAACGTAAGTGTACACATTCCAGAACTGAAATTTGATTTCATGTCAATTTTTATATATTTATCTGGATTATTCGTTCTGAATACTTCTTTGTAGCAACCTCAGACCATAGTAATTAATCCCATACATTGCTTTGAGAAATAGTCCCTGAATGCGAATATTCTTCAGATTCTTGAATAGCAAAGATACCTTCAGGGATCAAAATTTGTGGTAACAATGCCAATTACATATACATTTCTGTAATACGTTACGTTCTCCACCATCGACTTTTCAGACCTATTTTTAGCTTTTTATGAGAGCGCTTTCCAATAGTGGTAGAAGCAATCGGTAACTTTGGCATTGGGATATACCGACGGCTTTAACTCTTTAGTTTCTGCTAACTCTTAATCACATCTATATTTAATGAAAACTGATCGCGCATTATGGAATTATTTTTTTTAATCTATAGGCTCGCGTTTGCCGACTATCTCGCCTGATGGTAAGCGATGATGTGGTCTACGGTGAAGCACGCTTGCCTCGAAGAAACCTATTCACTCTTGACTTAAAAACCCCAAGGTTGTAGCTATCAGAGAACAAAGACTCCGGAAGGGAGTTCCGGTCCTTAGCTGTGCGCACAATGAAAGTATTAGCAAAACTCTTTGTGCTTATTAGAGGGATGTCCATCATGTACCGATGGCGCATGGCCGTACGTCTTGTAGGCCGATGATGGAAAGTGCTAGGCGGAATCAAATGGTGCAGTTCCGTCGCACACTCCCCGAAATGTAACCGATAAAAAACCATGTGCGTGTGAACTGAGGGACCACACTGGTAATTCGAAAAATAAAAATCGTGGGCTTTAGTAGTAGTTTTAAAACAATTTTAGAACAAATCTGGGAATTTGTAAACAAATATATTAAAAACTGCAGTCCTTAAAGTGTGGTCCCTCAGTTCTCACAGACCATCAGTCAGATCTCGGGAAGTATCTGAAAAATTAAGGTGTTGTGACTACAGACTTTTAGTAAAGATTTTGTAAAGATATTTACCAAATAACAGACCACAAAGCATTATAGATAAAAAATATATAACGGCTAAACTGTGGTACCTCATACCACACAAGAAAGATAAATATTTTATTGAATATTATCGAAACAAATAAATAAACTCGTTCTTTTTCTACATAAAGTTTTAGTAAGTGACTTGAAACATTTTGTAAAAAAGAAATGGAAAAAAATATCGACGCAATTTGAAGATTGCGATTAATAAAAGTGGTCCCTCAATCCTCACATCCACTGACATATATGCATGTACTAGCTGCAAGACGAGAGTAATATGAGAAATACTAGTGTACTTAACTTTTAGTAGAAAGTTTCTACTAAATAATGGTTATCTAAAACTGTGTATTTCTTACCTCTTAGCTGAGAAAATATTATTTTTTAATCCTATGAAAATACATAGAGTAGTGTGACCACACAATGAAACAAAATGTAGACTACTATTATAGTTCATTTAGTATAGCATTAAATCAAACGAAAACAATGTTGAACTGTTAATTTAATGTTATATTACATGGCATAAGTGACTTTTATAAAAAAGTAGATAATAAAAAATAAAATAACACTAATACATTTATTTAAGTAAGTGAAATTTGCATGTAGCTTAATGAATGTAAGAATGGTCAGTACTTTCAATAATTTTGAAATGTTCATCATCATAACAAAAGAAACGCTCATTCATATAAAAGTGGCATCGCAAATGACCAAGACCACCTGGAATTAATGATGGAATGAATTCCAATGCGCCAATGATTTTGTAGGTATTGTTCATTTTTTACTTTTTTTTTAGTTTTTTCAACTTCAGTCAAATTGAATGGTTGTTTTTGAAAACTCGTAATTGTAACTGACTTGGTCATTACAAGTGGTACAGTTCCTGTTTCCTTCATCGATGTCAATTGCCTCTTCCAAAATACCTGTGCCAAATATTTCAATATAAGGGCAAAAACGCAACGTCTCTTTTAATTAAGTTTGATTGGCAGGACGTATTTAAACACATTTTTGTAAGAGTTGCACTGAAAAATATCTTAGAAGTAAATGTTCAAATAAATATGTGATATTACACTGGCAATCATAACTAATATGGTTTCCTTTCTCGTTTAATGGGCTAAAATATTGTGAAGCAATTTTTGCCCTCATTAAATAAATGTCATCGTTTTTAGATTCAATGTCGCATAGGTTCTTTATATATTGTAGAATTAAGTCAAGCTGGTATATCCTAGGTCGGAGGTCGGTAACAGTAGGTATTAAGATTTTAGGGAGTTTTTAACGTAGGTTATTTTACGTTAGATCTTTTTATTTTAGATATTGCAATACGGTACGTATAAATATATTTTATTTTATTCGGAAAACTTACAGCTAATTTTAACAATTGTTCGTTATTATAATAAGGTCAAGGCCAATTAAAAGTTTTCACTTATAGTATAAAAAAACTTTTTTATAAAAAAATACTACCGACTTCCAAATAACAAAACTACAAAGTGAAAAATAACTTTGTTTTTGGAAGTCGGTGTCTTTGATGGGAACCATTTTTTTTGCGTTATGGACATCGACTGCCAAAAACAAAGTTATTTTTCACTTTGTAGTTTTGTTATTTGGAAGTCAGTAGTATTTTTTTGTAAAAGTTTTTTAATTTTTCACTTTTTAGATTACCTCCCTAATAGGCAAGTTGTTACGTAAGGTACCTATAATGCCAGAATAGGTTACCCGAATATCATGAAACTGAACATAACCGGTCAAATAAAAGTGTACCAAGGTGAACTGTACACATCTGCGTACCCCTTTAGAGCGTACTGGCGTGATGTTATGTTATGAAATGGTATAAACAATGAACAAACATGCGACTGCAGCAATCCCGAGAGATTTGTTGTTAATTATTGAAGAGTTCTATTGTATATCCTCGAAGTTCTTTATCAAATCTTCACCAAATTAAAATGACACCCAACAACAACAACAACACCTACAAGAAGTCGAACATAGAACCTTCTCCTTTTTGGTAAGTCGGTTAAAAAAAAACAAATAAGAAAATTACAGGCAATAGATAATACTAACAAAAGCACTATAGTATAACTACAAACACTCCACTAACGACAATATTATGTCGCCACTTGCGAAACCTTAAATATTGATTTCGTGTATAAGTGATTCACTCTTGATTCTCACATCGAGCAATTGTCACGCATCTTAATTTTACCGATCTAAATGTAATAAATACTTTGATTAAATTCATTAAGTAAATTATATCGGTTTTATTCGAATCCTCGACTGCAGCCGTACGTAATTACTTGTTCTCAGTTTCCTGTTTTATTTATCCTCATAAACACTATGCGTACGTTGTTAAAGCCACTGAGCTGATACACATTAAACATAAATTAACAGTTCAACATTGTTTTCGTTTCATTTCACTAAATGAAGTATAATAGTACTGTCTACATCTTGTTTCATTATGTGGTCACACTACTCCATCGATTTTCATAGGATTAAAAAATAATATTTTCTCAGCTAAGAGGTAAGAAATACACAGTTTTAGATAACTATTATTTAGTAGAAACTTTCTACTAAAAGTTAAGTACACTAGTCTTTCTGATATTACTCTCGTCTAGCAGCTAGTACATGCATATATTTCAGTGGATGTGAGGATTGAGGGACCACTTTTATTAATCGCTATCTTCAAATTGCGTCGATATTTTTTTTCTATTTCTTTTTTACAAAATGTTTCAGGTCTCTTACTAAAAATTTATGTAGAAAAAGAACGAGTTTATTTATTTGTTTCGATAACATTCACTAAAATATTTATCTTTCTTGTGTGGTATGAGGGACCACAGTTTAGCTGTTATATATTTTTTATCTATAATACTTTGTGGTCTATTATTTAGTAAATATCTTTACAAATTCTTTACTAAAAGTCTGTAGTCACAACACCTTAATTTTTCAGATACTTCCCGAGATCTGGCTGATGGTCTGTGAGGACTGAGGGACCACACTTTATGGGCTGTAGTTTTTAATATATTTGTTTACAAATTCCCAAATTTGTTCTACAATTGTTTTAAATCTACTACTAAATCCTGCGATTTTATTTTGCAAATTACCAGTGTACTCAGTTCACACGCACATAAAAAACCGACTGGCTGGCAACTCGGCGTCGATGTTCAAGGCTCTGGAGCTTTGACGCGACCAGTGCATCGTTGCCAATAAGCCTCTTGGCCCGTCTATCAATCGATTCAAGTACTGCTCTCGCCTCTGGGATGGATCAGCCAAATACCAATTTGGCTGATCCATCCCAGACGCGAGAGCAGTACTCAATGCATGACCAGATTGGCATCATCCCATTTGGAGACCGCCTTCAAGGACAGGTTCAAGCGTTGAAACATGGCCTCCCGGATAGACCGAATCTGAAGCCCAGAATCATTCTTAAGTAGCTTGTGCTTTATTAGGTACGATTATATAAATTAAGGGTACAAAAGTTACGTTATCATCGTTTTGTGAAGCATTAATAAGTAACGTGAATTATTTAATAAAAAGATCCTGGGAACAACTTTGAAGGTACCGTCGCCATTATAGCATTTCTAGTTTTTAAATTTGGTATAATGATTTGATATTTTCAACCCGACTGTACAATTTCTGCCGTAAAGAGAATCTGTCATAAAGCGAATCTGTCTTAAAGCGAATCTGTCCTAATGCGAACAAAGGTTTTGAAGCAGTCGGGTGTTTTGATTTTTTGAATTAAGTTTTTTTTGCCATTTTTTGCGATACTGGTACGGAACACCTTCGTGCGCGAGTCCATCTCGCACTCGAACCCTACGCCACCGAGACGCTGCACTAGTCGAACTTGCGAAATTCTTCATCGCTTTTGGTACTTTTTTTTTCAACATCTTACTTATTTTAGAAAAATTTATTAACATCATTGTAATCCCCTCTGTAGACCGATTTTTAATTCTATGTATTACATAGTTATTTTATAGGTCTTTTTTTTATTTAGAAGGGACTTTAAAGGAATGGAACTTATATTAGTACTTATAGAATCCCCAGCATAGGGGATCGTAGTGGAACGGCTCAATCTCAGAATACCAGATTCTCAATATACCAGATTCTCAAAACACCAGATTCTCAATATATCAGATTTCGAACAGTCGAAATCAAAATATTTATTAAGACCAGACGGAATGGCCATAATGCCTTGAAGTTGGGTAGGCCTTTGGTGTGGGATGCAACATGTGTCGACACCCTTGCGCCATCCCATCTTCTTAGCACGGTGGGCTGTGCTGGTGCGGCTGCTGCCAGTGCAGAAAACCTCAAACGTCGTAAATATAACAACCTTCCTGGAAGTTATATTATTTTATACTCTTACTGGAAGTTATAAGTTATGTTATATTATATTATTTACCTATTTTTGTTTATTGACATGTTATGACGTCTAAAGTCTTCTCCTTATTTATTCACATTCAAGTATTTTAATATTATTTAATAATTAAATAAAATGGATCAAAGTGATATGAAATTTATAATAAGTCAGAAAGGCAAACCAGCGTTACTGCACGTAGGGTTCAGGTACGATTTATGTTTAAAGAGCAAGTCTGGAACAACAAATTGGCGTTGTTTCCGACAAAAGGAATGTAATACCTCGATACTTTTGGATGTCAATAACAAAATAATAAGGGATGGGAGGCATACATGTAAACGAAACCGTATTAGAAATATCATAGAAGGCTGCATGGACGATTCAAACAGTAAAACGTCCATAACTTTTTAACGGCTGAACCGATTTTATTCAAACATAGCTAAGAACACTCTCGATAAAATTACCTTTCAAACAAAAAAAAACTAAATCGAAATCGGTTCATCCGTTTAGGTGCTTTGATGCCACAGACAGACACACAGATACACAGCAACACACGTGAAACTTATAACACCCCTCTTTTTCCGGCGAGGGTTAAAAAAGAGGTATGTGTAAATATCAATCGGTGCAAAACATTTTTGAGAATCAATTCTTTCTTATTCTTATTCTATTCTTAAATTCTTATATCTAATTCTTAAATATTTAGAGCATGAAATACGAAATGAAACGAAAATGAAATAATTAACTTCAAAAAAGGACAACTATTTTATAGGGCACGAAACAAATATTTTAATTTAGTCCGAACAGCGTGTACAAATTTTAAGGACTTAAAGATTGCCAGAACACTGTGGAATTTTTTTTCTTGTATGATGACTATGATTTTGAAACACATGACAGAATTTAGATTTTTGGTACTTTAATGGCCAAAGAACTCCGCGATTTTTTTAAAGTCAGTAAATACGTTTTTCTCAAAAATGGTATGTAATGTTGACATAACATCTCTAAAAAGTATCCAGAAAGTGAACTCTACCGGAGACTATTCACAACTGTCCGGTAAGAAGCGAGATTTTAAATTTGGAATCTCCTACTGTCCAGTAAGTAAGTATGTAATTTACTTACTGGACACTTGGTCATCCTTCATCCCTTTTTTTTTTTATGGCTTCGCACGGTTTAGGTCATCCTCTTTAGATCTGCTTAGAAAAAAAAAACATAGTACCAGACACAGATTAGAGTTTAGCCATTATAACATGGTTAGAGGGAGGCTCCAAATATATATCTATCTCTTTTTGGTATGACATTTTATGAGATACATAATATATTTTGGAGCCTTAAACATCCATTTTATTGTCTGTGACACTTTTTTTTTTTTTTTTTTTATGGGTCTGTGACACATAACGCGACGCAGAAAAAGTATGCACGTTGCGTTTTGTACTTAGTAATGTTGTAGAAGTATAGTGTGGGATTTTATGTTTGTATTTAGTCATTTCAGTTTATAAATCATGTTGGATTAAAGAGTCCGTTAATCAAGATGTACAACAAACAAATATAAATGCCCCCGGTAAATCGATCACAATATCTATCAGTAATTGCCCTAATATGAATGTAACCTTCAATATTAATTAAACGAATTTGTTGTTAAACTTTCTTTCATTTTTGAGAAAAGCATTATACAAACCTCAACCAGTAAGAAAGCCATCCTGGCCTCGTATATAACCGGACCTCACCTGCGGTTCGGTCCGGTTAACTCATACTCGGCCAGGAAGGCTTACTTACTGGATTCTGCTGTAATGTACTAATACGGTGCAGTACCTATAAAGTGTCTCCAAAACCGTTCTATTAGATGTACACCTTTCATGTGGACTTAGCACGCAGTGAAGATACAATTAGTTTTGTACCTTTAATTTATGCGTTGCTTCCTAATAAAAGTCAACGCACATACGAACGGCTATTTTCGATATTAAAAGAACAATTTGGATTGTAGTTGGCAGTATATAAATGTGACTATGAAGTTGCTGTAATACAAGCCGTGAAAGAAGTATATCCGGATGTGAAAATCAAAGGGTGTTATTAGGTACCATTTCTGGAAAGCTGTCGAAAGGATGAGCTATTAGTTAAAATTTATGTACGTCAGGCTGGCCCGGCCCCATGGAATTTAATAATGAGATTGTTATCAATCCAATGTACCCGGGTATACTAATATATGTAACACCTTCATTTTCAATGTAACTCTTTTTAAAAGAAATTACGTGCACTTCTTAGTGGCCGGGCCAGCCTGACGTTTTCAGCCCGGCCACCTTGTTTCCCACTAATCTACAAAAAATACTGGCAATATTGTGCTACAGATGAAATGTACCCTATAATTTATGCATATGTAACACAAAATCGAATCCTAAAATGCAATAGCATACGAAATATTAGCGGTTGCAGGTGGCCGGGCTGAAATTATTTCGTTACTATAAAACAGTAAAACTGCAACACCTACCAAAAAATAATACCAGTACATAATGAGATTTAGAGATATAGAATACATGTAACGCTTTCATTTTAAATTATAATACATATTTAGAAAGAATAATCACTTGAAATTATATTTCAGCCCGGCCACCTAAAAGCGGTAATATTCCCTAAAATCTTATGCCAATTTGTACAGTAAAACCTGATACAGCTATGAAATGAAAGTTACATTCGTTTTGTTTTAGTCGTATACCTTTAAGCCTTCTGTTTGACTAGATTATCAAAATCTGAGAAACTTTCCGAAGAGTGACTATCATTTATTAACTAATTTCAGGACATTTGGTTTGTTGAGTGAAACAAAATGCGTTACTATGATATTTTTATTAATAAACTAAGTAGTATAAATCACACATTAGTACATTGTGATACAAGGGTGGAAAGTAGTAAACTCGTGTCATTAAAAACCCTCGCCTTCGGCTCGGGCTTGTTAATGACAGCTCGTTTGCAATAACCTACACGCCCGTGTATCACACGATATTTTTCAATACAGTTGTGGAAAATAGTAAAAACAAATCAAAGAATTAGATTTGTTAATCCACAAAAAAATAAAATTTTCGCGCGTTTTGCAACTGGACATATTTTTTTTACAACGAAAACAGCCTACACAGC
>CATKRY010000083.1:0-34030 GCA_949775005.1 Orthosia gothica
AAGCTGGAGTATGTGACTACGAAACCATCTCCACCACCTAAGCTGGAGTATGTGACAAGGAAACCTTCGCCACCACCTAAGATGGAGGATTCACGACCTGTGACGAAAGAACCCCGGTATGTATGAATCTGCTTTGACAAGACATTTGGCAAAGCTCTGCCGGTGTTCCGATCACCGTCGCATGACAGTCAGCCAATTACAAGTCATCTATACTAATATTATAAAGAGGAAATATTTGTATTTATTTATTAATTATATACTTTATTGTACACCACAAAAAAACATACAGGACAAACGATCACAAACACAAGTGTACAATGGGCGGTCTTATCGCACAGGGCAATCTCTTACAGACAATATCTGATAAGGAAAAATAACTCACCAATGGTCAATCTCTAATCTCAGATTATCTCTGGTATTTTTGTATGTAACGAATAAACTTAAAAACTACTGAACCGATTTAAACAAATTTTTAGGCTACTTTTTATCCCTGCATTCCACGGGAACGGGAACTACGTGGGTGAAACCGTAAGGCGTCCGCTGGACACTTATACAATATTGAACAATTCTTATTTTCTCTGGTCATTTCAGTAGACATTAATAACAATAGATCACCAAATGAAAAATTACTAAATAATATTCTTATGGTGTTACTAACATGTTGCTCGTACTGCTTGGCGACCCTAACGTAGCAATGTCCTAGGTGAAAAAGTTTCCCCTAAAATACGTCCTGGCTGATGGCCCACTAGTTATGAATTGATCAATATTGTGCTGCTTACACAAATCTTTAGATTTCTACTTGCACGCACAATGTACGGACATCACTAAGAAGATATATTTTACTATAATTATAATGGCTTACATTCAATATAATTAATACACTGTGCCTTTTTCAGCCCACATGACAATAATACTCCATTCGTAACAACGGATGAGTGCGGTGTAATCTACGGTGGCAACCAGATTCAAGAACTGATCCAAAATGGCCGCTTTTACGAGAGGGGATATATACCTTGGCTTGTGGCTATATTCTCTTCTAAGGGTAGGGCTCTTGAATTTATCTGCGGAGGCACGCTCGTTTCGGATCGTCATATTGTTACCGGTGAGTTTAGGTGATCATAAGTTACCAAACGTAAACGTTGTGTTACTGCATGAAATGAGGGTTTCCGCAGGAGGACCAAAGTTTTCGACATAGCCCGAAGAATTGCGATACTTAAGTGGCAATGGGCAGGGCACATTGCTCACAGAACGGATGGTCGATGGGGCAGAAAAGTTCTGAAGTGTTGACCGTGAACCGGAAGACATTGCTTTGGAAGGCCTCCCTCTAGGTGGACCGATGACCTGATTAATGTTGCGGAAATCCGCTGCATGTGAGACGCACGGGATCGTTCAATATGGCGACACTTGGGTGCGGCCTATGTCAGCTGAATTGCATTATCATTTTCTTAGGTATATTCCCCATTATGTGATGATTGATTGTGTTTTTCGTTCCTGCCTTTTTTTTTTTTGCGTGGAGAAATGCTTATGCATACTGCACTACCACGGGGAGATAGTGCAGTTATGTGGGACTCTAACCCACTAAAACTCCACGGTGTCCTCCTGTGCCGCTTATTGCGGGAACACGGGCACGTGTTAGCACTCACTGTACCCCGTGACCACCCCAGGGACCAAATCAGCACATGGATGCCAGACGATCCCGTGTATGGCACCCTTGGTCCCCCTGTGACGGGTCAAGGTCAATGGCCCCGCCACCTATCATTTTGCAGCCGCAGAGGATAGGGAGAGCGGCTAACGCTATACCGACACTCCTCCTCCCCTGCGGCCCCACCTCGTCCGCCATTAGACGGTGGCGACCCCGTCTAGGCCGCGGAAGGTAGGGAGAGCGGCGCACCGCAATACCGGCACTCCTCTGCCGCCGCGGCCTCCAACCCTCAACGGCGATATCGTATGGGACCTGGGACGCTTCATAAGACAACGCGGCCCGCCTCAGTTGCGATGTCACCTGTTACCAAGCGGCACCGCCACCTACTAGTTGGCCGCTACGTCGTCGGCTTAATCGGCAAAAGCCCTGACGAGCGGCCCCTCCTCGGGTTCCTCTTCGCTTCACCGTGGGTGACCAAGCCACGGTTACTGAGCCCTCCCGCCTCGACAGTGCGGGAACCCACCGGGGGGGTCTCGTTCCTGCCTAGCCATATAATCGTTCACACATTGTCAAAAAAACTTCATCTTTTTGTTTTGGTATGGGTCTTTTGACAAGCTTTATATTATTAACTCCTTTATTCATCTATATTCTTATTTAATATTTAATAAAAGAAAACTTTAAAAAACATTTACAACACATTAACAGGGTCCAAGCTATCTGCGGTCAGGGCTCCTGAGATAGAACCTCCGAACAAAACGTCGAACCGGTTCGACGTACTGCTTTCTTAATAAAGCACTTGATCCAGCCACCAACCGAGAGCCTTCTAAGTTGTTGGTCGATGCTCGTAGCTATTAAGACATTGGCTGACGAGACTATTGGTACAATGATCGCAGAGTCCACATCCCATATGTTGACAACCTCGAGAGCCTAGTCAAGATAGTTAACTTGTTTATCTTTACCGGGTTTCACGAGGTTTCTATCATGCGGTACGGTACTTTCAACAGTCACTGCACGCCTCTCGACCCGGTCCACCACCACATTATCAGGTTTATACTATCATTCCGTTTATTCAATTTTCTACAAAAACACGTCTTTATAAAAAAAAACAAATCTTAAATAAAACCTATATTTTTTTTTAAAAAAATTGGTTGTCCGCCGTTGTCGCGAGTAGGGTTCAAGCTACCGGTGGTTAGGGTTCCAGAGACAGGAACCTTCTAACAATGCGAGCCGTATGAAAGAGTATTGCCTTCTGCAGCAGGCCCTTGATCCAACCACGCAATCACAGCCCCGACACATGGTCGTGGAGGCGTGTGTGAGAATCTGATGATAGACCGATCCCAGTACAACGTGACATCATAAACGGGAGTTGATATCATTTATTCATTTATTTTCTTATAATCTCGATATAAAAAAAATAAAATAAAAATGGAGCCCCACCGGTAATGGGAACAGGGTCCAAGCTACCAGCAGTAAGGGCTACAGAGAGAGGCACCTCCAAAGACTACGAGCCGAGTCCAGAAGTACTGCTTTCTGAATTAAGCTCTTGATCCAGCCGCCTAACGAGAGCCTCCTAAGGTGTTGGTCGAGGCTCGTGGCTATTAAGCCATTGGCTGGCACGACTATCGGTACAATGATCGCTGTGTCCACATCTCACATGTCGACAACCTCGCGAGCCAAGTCAAGATATTGATAACGACTGTTTCACGTCAGTAGCATTGATGCTTAGTGCTTCCGACATACCCAAATACTTGTAAGTTTCAGTTGTAGAAAGGGATCTAAGGTGTATGGAATCAGAGAGTTGTACTACCACGGATCCCATAATCTCCCCTCGTTTTATATGCATGACTGCACATTTGTCCACACCAAATTCCATCCTGATGGCGTCACTGAAGGTTTCTGTTACCTTCAGTAGCTTCATCAGTTGCAAGTTGCTGGGGGCAAAGAGCTTCAGATCATCCATGTAAAGGAGGTGCGATATGACCTGAACACCTCTCCTCAACCGTTAGCTCAGGCCCGAACCCTCCAGCACTGTAGTGCTGGAGGGTAGGGTTCAGGGATAAACAAAACCACAGAGGACTCAGACTGTCGGCCTGAAATATTCCGCGCTCGATCCTTATAGGTTCGCTGTTTTCCTGAATCTGTCGACATCCTGGATAGTGTAGGACGGCCCTCTACTGCCCCATACATGACGTCAGGAAAGCGCGCAGAGTTGTATCAATGTTATACACCTCCAGCACCCTCATGAGCCCTGTATGTGGCACTGAGTCATAGGCTTTCTTGTAATCTTTCCAACATATCGCTAGATCCTTGCGGGAATGGTGAACCTGTTGGCTAATGGCAATGTCTATGAGGAGCAGCTCCTTAGTATGATGGAGCCAAAATGTGGCTAAAGCAACTCTTCGATCAGACAAGATAGCAGCATCGTCTTTGGACTCATTGGATGTGTATTGACATTGACATTTAGTACATTTCAGTTCAAAATGTTTGTTTTTAAATACTGTAGAACCCAAACTACGGTAAAACCTAGGAATTGCCGGTAAATCCTAAAATTTACCAAGTCTTATTGGTAAAACTCCGAAATGATCTATGATAATCGCTTATTTCGGGTTTTTACCAGGTAAGACACGGTAAATCTTAGAATAAGGGGACTGGTAAATGTTGATAATCCTAGGTTTTACAGTCAACGAATAACGAATATAATAAGTTTATTTAAAATCATTAGGTAAAACAATTAGTAAATTTTGCGCATAAAAATTGAGTAAATTTGTTATTTTTTTCTTACAGCGGCCCACTGCAAGCAGGGTCGGAGTACAAATCTTAGTGACAGGGATATCGTGGTGAAAATTGGTATACACGCACTGGACGACTGGAGTGACGACATCTCCGTCACCAGAAGGATTATGAATGCAACTATGCACGAGTCCTACGTTAGTTTTAGATCGCTTCAAAGTAAGTTTAAAATAATGGCCAATGACCATCAAGGTATTGCTCGTCAACATCAGTTATTTTTTATTAAATTATATTATAATACAAGGCATAACAATTGCATTATCAAAGGATTAATTACTACACTCGCGAGCAATGAAAAAGTGACATAGCACCAAATTACTCCTAAACGGGAAAGGCTAGCTTAATGACGGCGTCTGCAATATTAAAGTACATTTAACAGCGCATCAGAATATTACCAACTAAAAACGTAAATATTGTGTTCAAATTTTAAATTAAATGTTTTAAAAAATTGGGGCCCTTTGGCAAATAAAACCAAATCTCTAAGTAGGGGTTTTTTAGGTGTAAACGTAGGTTTTGATAACTCAGTACTTGGTGTTTCCTCCATGTGCCCTCAATACAGCTTCTACGCGATTGGCCATGCTGAATACCAGATTCCTGAAGAATCTGGTACGTAGCACGTAATTCAAGTCACGAAAAGTAATTGGAGGTGGAACTCGTTTTCTCACACGTCTCTCAACTCGTCCCAAGCATGCTCAATAGGATTCAAATCGGGGCTCCTTTTGCTGGCCACTCCATTTTGTGGATTCCTACGTCCTGAAGATACTCATTTACAACTTGAGCAGTGTGGGCCCGTGCATTATCGTGCATGAACCCTGCATTGTCACCCATATTGACCAAAAACGGACCAGCATGTTCATTGAGAATCTCATTGATGTATCTCACAGCAGTTAGGTTCCCGTTCTCGATTGGAACTAACGCTGTTCACCTCTCGGCAGAGATACCAGCCCACAAGTGAACCGTACCTCCAACGTGTGACACTTTTTCTTCAAAACATGCTTGTGCAAAACGTTCTCCTGGTCGTCGGTATACTCTTTTCCTCCCATCATGATGGTACATCATAAATCTTCACTCATCAGAGAACATCACTCTGCCCCATTCGTCCTCACCCCATTCTGTATGCTCGCGGGCGTATCGCAATCGGGCAACTTAATGATGCCGTTCCAGTTTTGGGCCGTTTGCTGGCCTGTAAGGCTTCAATCCTCTTTCGGCAAGACCTCTCCTGACTGTCCACTCGCTTATTGGCTCCGTTCGAACTTGCAGAAGTTGTTGTTGAACCGCAACTCCCGTCTGATGTCGATTTCTTAACATGGCTGCCGCAATGAAACGATCTTCTCGGACTGTTGTGCACCTTGGCTTGCCAGTACCTGGTCTTCTCAGGTTTAATCCAGTCTCCCTAAACCTGATGTGATGATTCTCGTACAATCCTCGGGTGATAGAGGCATGATTTATGGGTACGAGAGCCGTAAGACTTTACAATTTAAGAATTCTTTCACAACGGCGAAAACAAGAATGAAATCAAAAGCATAACAAAAAACGAAACAAATGTTTTCCGAAATTTTCAAACCCCAAAAGTTTGTTTTTCTACTTTTTTTATCCATTGCGTCAAAAATACCAGTATTTCAAAGAGTTTGTAAGTGTATCTTCTGTGTACGTGTTGTTGGGTGTTATGAGTCATGTAAATAAAACAACTGGTTTCGGTGAGCACTAGTACACAACTGCTATTTATAATTATTTATTTGACCATTATAATATTTGCTGTGCATGCGACATGTAATGTGTCGATGCACCACATTATTTCCCCCTTTTAAAAACAAATAAAAATCGAGTACACTTACATAAAAATAATTAAAAAGTTTACATAAAAAATAAGACAAAAGAAGTATTCTTTCTACACAAAATATAGTCATACACGAACAAAAATAAAAACGAACTTAATACCACGCGGTTACACTTTTCTTCTGTTTTCCTTATTCCCGATTGCTGCTGTCTTAAACGTTTTGTGGTCCCTGTCCTCCGTTTGGGTGCTGACAGCAACGCATGGAGACCGTTGGAATCTGAGCTGGTTGCGTTTGCCTGGCGTCGACGTGCCGTGTCACGTTCTTGTATAACCGCTTCCTACACTTTCTGTACATGCAGTACAGTAGCACTGCAACGGCGATGATGAAAATGCCCCCCATAGAGATTTCCGTCATTGAGATGCTGGATCCCCCTGACCCAGCGGCAGTTTGTGCCACCACGATCTCTTCCTTGGAGCCCCAGCTGCCCATGTTTCCGAATATTGCAATTGTCTTGATCTTGCTTTACCAGCGTGTTGCTGCTGCGGTAGTTTGGTGGTTTGTGTGGACGAAATTATGCTTTGCTTTTTTCCGTGTTTTTCTTTCGTTGATCTGGCGGTATTGTAAATCGTACCACCGGATGTATGACGCGGCCTGAGCGTGTTGTGTTTGGTGCGGTCTTATTAATTTCTGCTGGCTCAACATTTTTGTCGTCGTTCACTTCGCTACTGCTACTTTTCTGGTGTTCTAAAGGTTCATTTACCTTTCCGTCCATTAAAATGTATGCTGGTTTTAATCTGTCCACCGTTACTATTGATGTTTTCTTCGGCAATTGAATCTTGAAATGTTTCTCTTGCTTCTCTAACACTTTATATGGGCCTTCGTAGGCTGGGGTCAGTGGTTTCTTCAAAGCATCCGTTCTGACGTATACGTATTCGCAGCTTTTCATGTCTGGATGTATGTACGATTTGTGACTGCTGGCGTGTTGGTTGTTGCTAAACGGGCTTAGCTTTGCCATTGTCCTCTGGAGTGTCTGTGCAAAAGTCTCTGGTGATGTTACTTGCGTTTTCGGCTCGATAAACATTCCTGGCAGACGTATGTTAGTTCCGTATAACATCTGTGCTGGACTTGTATTCTCTTTCAGTCGTAGTGCTGCTCGTAATCCTAGTAGCACTATGGGTAGTTCGCTTGACCAGTTCGTTGTATTTCCGCGCGCGACTAGCGCGGTTTTCATTGATCTATGCCAGCGTTCAACCAAACCATTTGACTGTGGATGATAACTGGTGGTTCTGGTCTTCTTAATACCGAGTGACTTGGTCAGAGTGATAAATAAGTCTGACTCGAAACTGTCGTCCCTGGTCCGTTGTTATGGTGTTTGGGCATCCGAATCTCGCTATCCAGGTGCTTATGAGAACTTCCGCTACAACTTTTGCTGTTATCTCTGCTACTGGTACAGCTTCCGGCCATCTCGTTTCTCTGTCGATCATTGTCACGATGTATCTGTTTCCGTTGGATTCTGGTAGTGGTCCGACAATGTCTACGTGCACGTGGTCTAATCGTGCTGTGGGTGGAAAAATTCCGATTGGGGCCGAGTTGTGCCTATGTGTCTTGCTTTTCTGGCATGCCTGGCATGTTTTCGCCCAAATGCCGACGTCAGTATTCATGCGGGGCCAGAAATAGTGCTCGGAGATCATTTTCTTCGATAATCTTATTCCGGGATGTGTTACGTTGTGCATGGTGTCGAATACTTGTTTTCGAAGTGATTTCGGCACATACGGTCGTAAACTTGGTTTTGTATTTTCGCAGTGTAGTTGTCTTGCTCCTGATAATGTCGTTGTTTTCCAGTTAAGGTTGCAATTTTTTAACAGCTGAGTGAGTTCAGTGTCATTGCGTTGCATATCTGCTAACTCAGTCCAATCCACAGGTGTGGGGCAATCTATTTGCTCGAGTCGCGATAACGCGTCGGCCACCGGGTTCATGTTACCGGATAGGTGACGTATGTCTGTCGTGAACTGTGCGATGAACTCGAGGTGACGTAGCCGTCTTGGGGCTATCGTTTTACTTGTGCAGGTTTGTTTTGTAGTGAAAGCATGACATAACGGCTTATGATCGGTGTAAACTATCAACTCTCTTCCCTCGACATAAGGTTGAAAATGCGTTACTGCCATGTAAATGGCTAGCAATTCCCGATCATACGTGCTGTACTTTGACTGCGTTTCACTCAGTCCCTTTGAGAAAAAGGAGAGTGGCTTCCAGTTTCCGTTTTCATACTGTTGTAAAACGGCGCCCACGCACGTTTGAGATGCGTCTGTCATTAGTGATAGCGGGCAATGCGTTGTTGGTGAAGACAATGTAACGGCGTCGCTTAGACTTGCTTTACATTGATCGAATGCTTCTAATGCCTCTGGAGTCCATTGTATTTCGGTTTTGTCATTTTTCTTCGATCCAATGAGGTATTTGTTTAACCGAGCTTGGTGTTTGGCTGCTTGTGGTATATTGTTCCGGTAGAAGTTGATCATGCCTAAAAATCTTCGCAAATCCTGTACGGTTTTTGGTATAGGGTATTTGGTTATTGCTTCGACCTTGTCTGGTAATGGTTTGATACCATCTTTTGTGATCTGATATCCGAGGAACTCTACTTGCTGTTTGCCCAGTTTGCATTTGGCTTGATTTATTGCGATGCCATGTTCGTCTAACCGTTTGAACGTTTCTCGTAAATGTCGACGGTGTTCGCTGGTTGAAGATGACGCCACTAGTATATCGTCTATATATACGAATACGAAGTCAAGTCCTGCTAAGACTGTGTTTAGGAATCTGACAAAGGTTTGCCCTGCGTTTCGTAGTCCAAACGGCATTCTTGGAAATTCGAATAGACCAAACGGGGTTATTACTGCAGTCTTTTCTACGTCTTGTACTGGAATCTGATTGTAAGCCCTTTTTAAATCGATCGTTGAATAAATACTGGTTCCTGGCAGTAGGTATGTGAAATCTAGTAGTCTCGGAATTGGGTATCTGTCCGGTACCGTGATCGCGTTCAATCTCCTGTAGTCACCACATAGTCGCAACTCGCCGTTTTTCTTCGATGCCACGTGCAAAGGACTTGCCCACGGACTCTTGGAAGGCCTGCATAACCCTGTCTCTAGCATGTGTTCTATCTCCTTCTTCACTCTTAGGTATTTGTCCGCTGGCAAAGGTCTTGACTTGGAGTAAACAGGATGTCCATTGGTGATGATTTGGTGAACAACGTCGTGCTTCGGTCGTGACTCTGTATCGAGAGGTTTCAAAATGTTCGGGAAATCTGCTAAAATGTCTGCGTAGTCTTCGGTTAATTTTACGGTCCGAAGTGTAGGCGTGCTTGACTTCATTAACTTTGCGTTACTCTGAAGTCCAGTTGTGCCATCAATCAAACGTTTATTCCGAACATCCACCAAAATGTTGTTTCTTTCTAGAAAATCGGCTCCAAGTATTGGTTGCGTAATGTCAGCTACGATGAAAGTCCAACGGTACGGGCGTCTCATATTCAGATTCAACGTCAGCGTTTTGTCGCCATATGTTTTTATTTGTGTACCGTTTGCAGCGTATATTTTATATGTGTCGTCAGCTTTTAAACGATTCCCTCTTCTAGGTATGGCTGAAATGTTAGCGCCTGTATCTACCAAAAAACGATACCCACTTTTTCGGTCGGTAACGCATAGGCGGTTTGACGGTATGATAGCGCTGACGACCGCCTCTGTCAACGCTGAATTTAGTTTTCCGACGGTTTCTTCCAATTGCATGGATTTTCACAGTTCCGAGCTCGATGCCTGTACCGATGATGATACCTACATAACCAGTTGGGACTGTCGTGTGTAATCCTCGTCCTGGAGTGTGATCTTGTGCGCGACTGGCTTCGGTTGCGCCTGTAACTACGGTGTCTACCATTATTTGCATTGGATTTCAAGGCTGCTATTTCTATGGTTAGCTTCTTCATTTGGTTGACCATCTCAACCATAAGCTGTGTTTGTCCGCTTGATATTTCCGACACTTCGCCTGATCGTCCTTCCAATATCTTGTCCGCTATGGCGGCGAGGTTGTCAAGTTTCTGATCTTGACTGACCGTTAACACTGCTCGAACGTGATCGGGGAGTCTTGATATCCACAAACCATGGAGGGTTTTTTCGGCCACCTGACTCTTACGTGCCAATTCCCTCATTCGTCTCAACAGTTGCGACGGTTTTTGGTCGCCTAATTCCACTTCACTGACCAGCTTTTGAAATTGCCGCTCCTCCGATTCTTCGTACACGGCTAGGAGTCTTTCTTTAATAGCACCATATTTATTAGTGGCGGGGGGTGACATTATTATGTCGGCCACTTGACTTACTGCGTCTTTGTGGAGCTTGGACAGTACGACTCCGTATTTTACTTCGTCACCCTGTTTTTGGGGAGCCATCATTGTCTCAAACTGCGCGAACCACACCCTGGGCATCTCTATCCAAAAATCCGGGATCTTCGAGGATATTCCTAATGCTGCGACTTCGGCCTGACTGCTGTCCGTCGCTTCGCATGCTGGTAACACACCACAATTTCCACTTGTGCTCATGTCTTCGGTAACTATATGCCTCTTGAAAACCAAAACCAGTGAGATCCGCTTGTGGAAGGCTGGTAAGGTTGTGCAGTGCAGTTACCACGACACGAGGAAATCACTTTAAATCGCGGCGCGCGTTAATTCAAATCGGGGTCACCAGATGTAAGTGTATCTTCTGTGTACGTGTTGTTGGGTGTTATGAGTCATGTAAATAAAACAACTGGTTTCGGTGAGCACTAGTACACAACTGCTATTTATAATTATTTATTTGACCATTATAATATTTGCTGTGCATGCGACATGTAATGTGTCGATGCACCACAAGTTTAAGTTTGCATAATAAAATAGATTTCATTATACTTTTTAATTTATAAAGCTAGGTTCTATGTGTCTATCTTAGGAGATATTAAGGTGTTTGTCGGCATTTTGTGGGTGCAACTTTTTCATTGCTCGGCAGTTTATAAGCCTAATAAAAATCGGAAAAAATTATCTCAAGATTGACGACTAGGCTAAGGACATAGGATGCTTTTACTATACCGGTATTATATTGCCTTGTTCTTGATAATTTCCTTTTTTCAGATGATATTATGGTACTCACACTGGACAGACGTGTCAAGTTCAACAGGTACATCCGTCCAGCCTGTTTGTGGAGCGGTAACACGGAGCTCTCACGCGTGGTCGGGGATACTGGCGTTGTAAGTACTGTAGGGCCTGTGAGGCTGACTCTGTCCGCTCACCAAGTGACTCCAAGAAAGACGGTAACGGAAACCGAGGGATCTCCCAAAATAATATATGCATGCATATATCGATTTTGTTATTTTCATCAACTATGCAATCATTTGCACTCAGAACGTATTATTTGGGAAGTGGAACTGATGATGAAGACCACAGATGGCCACTGGAACTCTTTAATGATAAGTATGTCACGGGTATAAGATAGCTCGAATAGCTGTTTTATCAAGCATACCTATTCTTATAAATAAATGGTACTGACGAAAATGGTACCATCGAATAGAATAGAATAGATATTGTACACCAAAATATAAAGTTACACATCTCGTACTGATGTTTTGATGATACCGGAAGGTAGGCACTGGAACTCCAAAATAAAACAATGTATCCCAGTCGTATTTAGGCTTGTTGGAATCGTTACGAGAAGCCCTCTGGCTATAAATAAATGGTTTTCATAGTAATTTAGGGTAGATAAAAAAACTAAAAAGATAGAAATAAAACCGGCCTAGTGCGAGTCGGATTCTCGCAAGAAGGGTTCCGTACCATTTTCGTAAAAAACGGCAAAAAAATCACGTTTGTTGTATGGGAGCCCCCCCTAAATATTTATTTTATTTTGTTTTTAGTATTTGTTGTTATAGCGGCAACAGAAATACTTCTTTTGTGAAAATTTCAACTGTCTAGCTATCACGGTTCATGAGATACAGCCTGGTGACAGACAGACAGACAGACAGATAGACAGACAGACAGACAGACGGACCGCGGAGTCTCAGTAATAGGGTCCCGTTTTTACCCTTTGGGTACGGAACCCAAAAAAAATAAAATACGACTTCCAAAATAAAACACTACAAACATTGATGATACATCAATGACTACAAAGCGAAAAATAACTTTCTTTTCGGAAGTCCGTGCCAAAATGAAAAAAAAGGTAAGTACCAAAGACACCGACTTCCAAAAATAAATTTATTTTTCGCTTTGTAGTGTTTTATTTTGGAAGTCGGATTTTTATTTCTATCTTTTTAGTTTTGTTATCTACCCTAAATTATTATGAAAACCATTTATTTATAGCCAGAGGGCTTCTCGTAACGATTCGCTTTGTAGTGTTTTGTTATGGAAGTCGGTTTAATTTTTTTGTTAAAAACTTTTTATGTAGGTAGTTAACAGTTTTTTTGAATTTCTTTTCAATATTCAATAATCAATACGCAGAATACTTACTTTGGAAAAAAAAAACCTTGATTTTTGTTATGTTTCGATATTTATAATTATCATAGAATAACAAATAAAATATTTTTTATCTTCATATTGTTTAGTTAATATAAAACTTATTACCAAGAAAGGCATTTTATCGAGTGACAGTTCCTAAACGTTTCAATTCATACCTTTGACAAATTGCATGCCCTTCTATACAATTACAAAACCGCGTTTACAAAAACAATGCAGGTAAATTCTATTCAAGCAGGCAAACCATCTTGTTATTCTCATTAATAGTGACTTCATATGCACGTTTGTCCTAAATGTCGATAATAATATACTTTTAAGTTGCTTCTAACACTTTAAAGTTGCTTCTGCAACTTCTCCGGCGCTGCGGGAAGTGCAACCTTTTCGCCCTTACGTAACAAATGAGGGATCCTGCCGTTTTGCCGAAAAGATTTTGACAAAATTTCATTACCCAAACAAATTTTAGCAACCTTTTTTTATACCATTGCAATATGTCGAATGATTTTAGGACGCATATTTTTATTTGGTCAAATTTTTACTTGGCAAAATATTACCAAGTATAATGTCATTATGGCATTTGGTCTTTAATCAAATGATTTATTACAGCAAACAATCTTCAGACAATAAACGTTTGGTGAAATGATTTGTTAAGACAAAAAATATTAAGGCAAAAAAAAATAAGAAGTTTTGGGAATTATTTAATTTAAAAATTATTTTAATATAATCATTTGTTTAATGCAAAATATTTTTACATTACAATTTAAAAAAAATTGCAAAGGACGTTAGCAATTTTATTTCGGAGTATTTAGTCTTGTGTTGCAGAATTCGATTAATTATTTCAATTTGTCTGAAACAAGTCAAATTTATGGTTACTTGGTATTAGTTTATTTAAGGAAGTAGTTAGAGTAGGTTAATTATTAAAAAATGGTTAGGTTAGGTTAGGTTAAAACAGTGACCTCCTACGCACGAGCCGAGCGAGCGAAGCGAGCGGTGCCGCGGCAGCGGCCGGCGAGTGCCAGAAACGACTTGCATTAATAGAAAAAAAAGAGATTGTTTTTAGTAGGTTACCCGGAACTGAACTATTTAGATTAGGATAATAACTTATTTAAAAAAAAATGTTGAACGACTACATTAAATTACATATCTTTTTTTGCAATTCTCCTCTCGCAGATATGCTGGAAGAGATTTCGATAGAAATAAGCATACCTTTGTACCTATTTTCTGTTCCTTCTTCTTGTCTATTTACTGTGTGTGTGTATATTAATGGTTAAATAAATAATAAATAAATAAATAAAAATAAAAAATATATATAAAAAAAGGCAAGTAAAAAAGTATAAATATTTGGCTTATTTGATTTTGCGTTAAAACTGTTATTCCAACTGAAATATTTGACTAAATAAAAAATGTTAAAAGTACTAGTTGGTAAACAAGTTATAGTTTAAACGTTCATTTCCCAAACATTAGGTTTGCGTTACAATTTTTTGTGAATAGATTTATTGCTAAGTAATAATTTGGCTAATGAAATTATGCGAAAATTTTTTTGGGAAGTGAAAATTTGTCAAATTCCTTTCGGTCAAACAAGGGAGACCCAACAAATGATCAGCACTCGTACGAGCCGTAGCGGCTGAGCAAACCGAAGCTGCGGAGGTGAGCACCGGGCGGGGGTTGCTCTCCCTTCGCGCCTCCTGTTTTTTATATACACTCTAGGGCAGTGGCAGGCAAACTTTCTTAATGGAGGGGCCAGAAAGTTTAAGACATTTCAGAGGAGGGTCAGAATTATAAGAAAAATACATTTTGTATTGAAACTTTTAATCATATAAAGCATATCAGCATTACACACTTGCGCAAATGTTAAAAATTACAATTTAGTTTTATTCGACGGCCCTGCCATGGTAGGCTTGTGAGAAATATGAAATTGCTTTTGGTTTACCATATTATTGCGCTTCTTTGCGGCCCGCGACCCGCAACAAAATCATGAACTACGTGGCTAATCTAGCTGTCTCCTTTACCTATGCGTTTGTTATTCTACTAAGTAAAATCTACTGTATACTTCTAGACCGTCAAAATATAATTATCGCGGGTCATATACTATTCATGTCGAAGGACCGTCGGCGGGCCGGATTAAATGCTTTCGCGGGCCGGAGCTGGACCTCGGGCCGTACTTTTCCCAACACTGCTCTAGAGTGTATATAAAAACAAAACAAAATAGCCAAAAGACTACGTGCAGTCGGGGCGCCCCAATTCAGTTTTGGAACAGATTCGACCTAATTAAACTTAATTATTATTACAAACTTTTTAATTATTTTCTTAATATTTTTAAATATTCAGAAATTAAATTATCAAAAGCAACCGCAAAAAAAAAACTACTGTTCGAAATAAATGCGTATACAACTGAAATCTGTTGGCAGTAGTATCATAACAGCGCTAATAATTTTCAATTATTTATCTATTACTACTAATGTTTAAGTATATTTATGTATTTAGTTTATTATTTTGGATATATATTGTATTTATAGTTTATATGTATATTTAAATAATCCATATAATTTTCAATATTGCACCTACCACTCTTTATCTCTCCATCACCCAAAGGTCGATTGGTAGAAAATGCCTAAGGCATTAAGTCCGCCTCTGTACTTGTGTGTGCATGAAGTATTAATTAAATAAATAAATAAACTGGTAAACGTAAAGTAGGACGCCCTCAGGCTAGGTGGAGTGACGATTTCGCAGCCACCCTGCGAAATCGTCACTCCAGTAGCAGCAGCTGGATGAGAGTTGCCGAAAATTTAAAAAGCAAATGGCGTGCAATTGGAGAGCCCTATGACCAGCAGAGGACTGCTATAGGCTGAAGATGATGATAATGACTTCATACACTCACAAGACCAATGTTTAGTTCTTGTTGCTCACCATTTGTTTGATGTACAGCATGCGTAGATAACGGCTTTACCTTCTCTCTCATAACACACTATAATATTTTCGCAGGTAGCCGGTTGGGGTGACCGTGGCAACACTAATAGAAACCAGCTCGATGTACCCCAATTGGTGCGCATTCCTATAGTCAGCACTAAAGATTGCAGGGCTAGCAATTCTTTTTTCCACCAAGTAACCTACAACACGACCTTCTGTGCAGGTATGTATTCAGAGTAGACTAGGAGACAATAGGGAGTATGGATGTAATTTTTTATTGCTGAATGTATACTTATAGGTTGTACTAACTTAATACAAAAAAAAAACTTTGTCATTAACAAAGTTGTAAAGCTTCATAGTTGACACATTCTCTATGACCCTCAACTTACACGGTCAGCTTTTACCAGCTTTTTTTATGTCTAAGTATTATGTTTTTGTTATATACGATTAAGCAATGTTCACTTAAAAGGCTCATTGTTAAAAGCAAGAAAGAAAGAAAAATATTTATTTGTGACCCGCACAGGAGACACGAGAAAATAAGCATACACTTAAACAATAATAAAATAAAAAACCCTGTGCGAGACCAAAAAGGCTCCTATCTCAGCATGTGCAGCGATATCTAAAAAAGGTAATTACGCTGCGCTGATATTCTGATAGGGCCTACTGTTGATGCCACGGACACACATACGGAAACAGGACTTATATAATAAAACTAGCTGACCCGGCAAACTTTGTTTTGCCATAAAAAGACCAAACATTTATCTACCCTACCCTACCCTACCCTACCCTACCCTACCCTACCCTACCCCACACTACCCTACCCTACCCTACCCTACCCTACCCTACCCTACCCTACCCGACCCTACACTACCCGACCCTACACTACCCTACACTACCCTACCCTACACTACCCTACCCTACACTACCCTACCCTACCCTACCCTACCCTAACCTACCCGACCCTACCCGACCCTACACTACCCTACAATACTCTACCCTACACTACCATACCCTACCCTACTCTACCCTACCCTACCCTACCTATATAGCCTATGTCCTTTCCCAGGTCTCAAACTATCTTCATACCAACTTTCATCTAAATCGGTGCAGCGGTTTAAGCGTGAAAAGGACAGACAGACAGACAGACAGAGTTACTTTCACATTTATAATATTAGTATGGATAAAATAGTTGTTGGCACGTGTGTGGCAGAATCCCTAGCATAGGTTAGAATAACAGTCGGTAGATTCTATGGAAAACTTACCGTGAAATCTAAGCATGAAGTGAGCATTGGTGCTTGGGAATGAAAGCTCACCTCACCTAAGTCATCACGGTGAGTTGTCTACAAAAGTTGAAAAAGTGAGATGTCATTGACAGTAATGCTATTCTGTATAAATCCCACCGTGAAAACACCCTATCTATGTGAAGTGAGGTGCGAACTGGCCAGTGAGATGTTTACCTACAGAATAGCTTAATTCGAGTAGAATCAAATCAAATCAAATCATTTTTATTTGCTCAAACATGAGTATCATACATACATAACAAATTGTCAGCATGAAGAGGTGTTAGGATACAAAATGATAGAACGTCGTGTTTACCTTGGCAAATGGCATGCAAATATTAATAAAGAATACAAATCAAAATACTTAATAAAAAAAATAGAATGATACTGATGCACACGATCACTCGACATCATTGTGAACGATCGCCGTCAGATGAAAATTTTAAACTATTGACTGCCAGGGCTTAACTTTTTCTTTGACATGGTTATCATATGGATTTCTTTAAATTTGTAATTAATTGTGTTTTTTTTTTTAATTTCCTGTCCTTGGAGTTTCTTGCTCATTCTTCTCAATTGAGAACTAAGTTTTGGAGGAATAGGCAAATAGCTTCAACTTTCTTTTGACCCATCGGGTCACTACCCAACCATTCAAATGTTGAAGCTGTTGTAAATGGTTTAGTTGAAAATATATACGTTATTATTTACGTTATTGTTATTATAACGTGTACGTTTTTGTTAGCCTATCAAGCGCTATTGTTACTGTATTGATATCTGTCGCAGTGATCAAGCTATCTTTTATGAAGTACTAGCTTCAGCCCGCGGCTTCGCCCGCGTTAAAAAATATAAAAAAATGCTCAGGTCGGCACCTAACTTTACAGGATTATCCGCTGGGCCAATCTAAAGATTGTCTGAAAATTTCATTAATATCAGTCCAGCCGTTTCGGAGTCTATAAGGATCATACATACATACTTTCTCTTTTATAAATATAGATAGATATATAGATAGATAGGTAACTAGAATAATTACTAAATTAGAATTACTATGTACCTATTTTTCTGTTTCTTCTTCTTGTTTGTATATTATGTGTGTGTGCATAAATGGTTAAATAAATAAATACATAAATAGATTCAACGTGGCTTTCAAAAGTATGAAAAGGGCTAGTTATATGAATGTTGGTATAATTTACAATATTCGTCAGCCCGCTCGGTTCCACGGTCCGGATAAGGACCGCCGGTTTCCGACCGCTTCTTTAGACACTTACTTACTTTCTTATAACTTTATTATTCTATGTAGGTACCAGACGTTACTTTTGACATTTCCCTTTGGCAGGTGATCGAAACGGCGCTGGTCCTTGTTCAGGAGACTCCGGTGGCGGCCTGTATCTAAAGGAGGACGGCAAGTGGAGACTCCGGGGTGTCGTCTCCATGTCCCTCCAGAGTGATAGTGATAATGGAGGCCGCACCTGCAACCTCAACGAATACGTCGTGTTTACTGATACAGCGCAGTACTTGCCGTGGATTAGAAGTATTTTATCATATAAATATTTCGATTAAAATAATTATCGTTACCCGGCCAACGACTGATTTAAGTGCCATACGTATGGGTTTGATATGCGCCACCGAATTGTTACGTGGTACTAAATGTGCCATTTTGACATTCACTATCGTCGATAGAAGGTGACTTTGTATAGAGACCCAGCACCTAACAGGACCGGATTAAGTGACGATGGTTGGAAGAGGCCTACATCCTACATTGGACGTCTTTCAGTGATCATGATTGTGCTGATAACGTCAAATTGTTTCTTCTGGTGGGCGCGACGGTATCATTCAGACAATGCACGTACCACCTCCAGTTGAGCAGTTGTAGCGTGAACAAGTGAAGGGTATACTAATAGTAGAGGAGACGTGGCAGATCGACCTTCACCCATCAGATAACTGGAGGAGACATATTTTTTATCAAATGTGACTTATTAACAAACATGCTTATGATAACTTGCCTATCGAAAAGTTTTCATAGCTATTTTTAATTTAATTAATTATGATCAATTTTTTTTCATCACCTTCACACTCTTTTGATAACCGAATGAATTTCATCTCAACTGATAGTTTTTAACACACAAAATGTGCCTAGGTAGGCTTGCTTACTTATTTCAGTTCATGGCTATCTGGCAAGCAGATGTGAACGGGAAATTATATGTGCGGCAACAAAAGTTTTCTTTAGCACCTGCAACCTAGCGTCTTTTTTTATATGTGGGCGACGAGTTAATAGAACAGCTTCAATTATATTAATTCTTCATCTTTACTACTCCAACAGAATATCAAAAAACCAGCGTCAATTTACGAGCGTAAATTAATATGACTCCGAGCTACCGATAAATATATTTACTTCTGATTTGATAACTCAGCGACTAATGTTGTAAGTGAGCTACTTTATATATTTTAGAGATTCAACATCTGTCTGCTAATAAAATCAAATTCCAGCCTCAAAATTAGCAATCAAAGTTTTTCATTCAACAACTAAATTAATAAATCATATTCTTTTTTCGTGAAAGTTTGCAACACACAAATTATTCAATTAAATATAAAATAAATGTGAATTAGTCCAAGAGCGAGCGAAGCGAGCTCGGGAGCTTAGGGCACCCCGACACGGATAAGTTAGGTTCGAAGGAGATGACGGGAGCTGAAGTGAGCGAGCAAAGCGAGCGAACTCAGCTCCCGTCATCTCCTTCATGTTAGGTTACTTTAGACCCTGCAGACAGAAATAGGAGCCCTGCGCAGCGGGGCTCCGTCGACTTTGTTTCGTTTCCCCCCCTCCCTTAAAACTTAAATATTTTGTTGCACTCGAAGAATTATTAGATTTACTTTTAGTTAACAGATAGTTATTCAGTAAAACAGTTAAGCTTTAAAGATCTAGCAGTATAGTATAATTCATTTATTTGATGAGCAAATTTAGTGTGCAATTCAGTATTTTTGGTAGTAATTTCGAATATTTTGATTGGAAAAAGGGGAATTACAGTTAAAGTATTAAATACCACCCTATTTTTTGTATGTTCATTTGGGTAGGTATAATAGTCAATTACTTATGGTAACATTATAAATAGATAGGCGAATACATGAAATTATAGCTTTTATTGACCATTATTTGATGACAATAATAAGGAAATTTTATGTTCAAATATAGTAGATTCACTCATCAATTACTTATGCTAAAGTATAAAAATAAAGGTGACTCTATGAAATTAGAGTACGTTGATATTATTTTATAGATGAAGTTGATACACTTATTAGAAGCTAGCAATGAGTAGACATATCACAAATTTAGTTGCTTAAGAATTATCACCATGTTGCGTCATATTAACAGTAGCTTGTTTTACAATATATGGTCGCTTATAAACCATTTATTAGACGCTAAAAGTTTGTCGCTGACCTATTAATTAATTAGACAACTAAATATATTTGCAGACGAGAATGACATTTTAAAGAAGCTGCCTTAATTAGCACCCGATGTGAACTACACCGATCTGTTAAACTAAATAGAAAAAAGGGTAAAAAAAGAAAACTGAAAAAAAAAACGAAAGATGTTTTTATTTTTTTTAACCCCCGCCGGAAAAAGAGGGGTATTATAAGTTTGACGTGTGTTGCACACAGCAACACACGTCAAACTTCTCAATCTGTGTGTCTGTCTGTGGCATCTTTTTGTTTGAAAGGTGATTTTGTCGAGAGTGTTCTTAACTATGTTTGAATAAAATCGGTTCAGCCATTCAAAAGTAATGGGCGTTTTACTGTTTGGATTTGGGGTGTTTTCGCAAGATATCTTGTCATAATTACGTGTTCAATAGATTGCCGATCGAAGCGTGTCTACGATGTACTAGATAAATTATTTAGCATGAAATAAAAATGTGCCGGGCTTTTTTTTAAATTTTGAAATTTTACTTGTTTATATTTTCTTTACTTTTTCTTTTTGTATGATAGTAGGTCTCATCCAGTTATCTTATGGGTGAAGGTCGATCTTCCACGTCTCTTAGACTATAAGCACTTAGTACCAACGACAACGGTTAATGGTTCCTTCGGCTAACTTTGGCAGAACCGAATGTAACTGATTTAATAAAGATCTAACTCAAAGTGAGTGACAGAAGTGATATGTTTCCCGTCACTCATATTTTTTAGATAACCGATGGAACCATGGCTGTTTTCGTAATTTACGATATATATAATTTATAAGTTAGTTGATATTAATGTTATTTGCCAATAAATAAATTATTAATGTTTGCTTGCGAATTTTATTTAATTTTTATTTCAGCGATGTGGACGAATTTTTTGACGCCCCGTAAATGTACATATCTTTATTCTTATTGTATTTCTAATATTAGTTTATAAATAATACTGTACTTATGTATTATATAAATTAAATAAATACATATTTAAAAAATAATTTTTATTACAATAAAATGTATGGTTGGAAAGTCGACATACCCGTAGGGTTATGCGGGATATCTGGACGCTATTCAAAAATATAGCTGCTAAAAATAGTCAAACTGCGTAGCCTTTTCTCAACTAAGTTGTGGTCGACTTCCAGTCTAATCGGCTTCAGCTAAGTATCAGTAATTTCAATGAAGCGACTGCATAAGTGACCTCCACAGGTAAACTGAAACTGCCAGATTTCATAGCGTCTGTGTACCATAGCGACAGCCACGGGACCAACGGCTGCCCAGCCATACAGGACCTTCGGTATGTAATGGATGTTAGTTTATCCACAGAACAACTTCAGTAAGCATTGCTTATACTTGAATATCGATCCTATTGTAAAAGCCCGAGGTACGGTAAACCCTAAGATTTATCGGTAAAACACAAGATTTACCAGCGGGGCGAGCATGGGCGTACCCAAGACGTTTGTGACAAGACATGATAAATTATGTCATGTCTTAAAATTTTTCATAAATGCTAGCACGGGTCGATCTTGTAACATAATTTAAAGTCCCGACATGCCTTGCTTGTTGCTTACTTCATAGTGCGACAAAGTAAATAAAGAAAAAAAAATGTCTGTGACCAACTGAATAAGCGATCAAATAAAATTATACATATAAAACTTATATAAAAGTGTGCAGTCCATACAGTAAAACAACTTTTTGATTTTGATGGGCACTATTTCATTTTTGACAGACGACGCGGCACTTGCTAACGGCACACGATTTGCTTTTTCTTTATTTGTTTGTTGACAAGTCTTAATTAGATAACGTAGTAGGTAGTAAATAAATATTCAATGTTGGTTATCTTTTAAGGATTAAGTTGTGCTAATTTCTATTAAAGTAACTTTTCATACTATACCTTGTACGAGTACTTATGTAACTTGATTATGAAGATTTGGTTGATGTAATTTAATGTTGTCTTTTGACTGTAGACTTTTTTTTTAAATTTATTTATTAAATTACAAGGGATTTTTGTTCATGAAATGACGATAAAAATTCCATCGTACCTTAACCTAAAACTCCAATCTTAATGAATAAATACTAACTATTTTCGAATCAAAGATGATTTAATATCGCAAGGTCTTAAAATAGATAAAGTTGACCACAAGTTGAGCTGGAAGACTAAAGAATCGCTCAATATGTTCGTCCTTTCATTTCATAATGACGATTGTCAATAAAATTTATGCAACAAAGCACAATTTAGGGTATAAAATTGAAATACACCCTCCCAAAAAGCCGAAACTCATTCCACAGTGTAAGAGATTCCAGGCATATGGGCATACTCATAAATACTGTAAAAAAGAGCCAAGGTGTGTAAAATGCACGTAGTAAATGCACTAAATGTGTGTAGTAGTTTGGAGGAAGCGTTTTTGATGATTTTGATTATACTAAGACTTAAAATTATATTAAGAGAATATCATCTAAATCTGGTGAACAAATCTACAGACTGGGACAGCTTAGCGCTTGATCTAGATAAAATAATCAACCTAAAAACTCCATTACAAAATCAGGATCAGCTTGACACAGAAGTAAACAAATATGTTGTTAACATTCAACAATGTGCATGGAACAACACTCCGCAATTAAAACGGAAATATACGCGGCATAACTATCTCAAGGATATTTTGAATTTATTATCAGAAAAAAGAAAACAGAGAAAGCACTGCCATCAAACAAGGTGCCCGCGGAATAAGACACTATTAAATAACCTTACTAAACAATTAAAGAGGAAAATTATACAATTTGAGGATGAAACTCTGAACTCCTCCCTTGTGCAGCTAACCAACGACCAATCAACGGATTACTCTCTTTGGAAAGCTACAAGAAAACTAAAAAGGTCGATTATGCAAATACCTCCCATCAGAAACAGCGATAGAAAATGGGCCATAAGTAATGAACAAAAAGCGGTAAGGTTTGCCCAATACTTAGAAGATACTTTTCAACCCAATGAAAGTTACATAGAAATATCTGAGAGTGAAAATGTATCACAAAACATAAGAGTTCGGCTTGTAACTCCTAAAAAGTTGTGAGAGAAATTAAAAACAACATAAGCTCGAAGAAATCCCCGGGTTATGACCTCATAACAGGAGACATTCTAAAACACCTCCCGCGCAAAGCCATATTTATTTATTTTATTTATTTATTTATATATGCTTTATTGTAGGTACACCAAGTTAAATCATAGAAAAGTTAAAATGACCAGACTTATTAACGCTGCATTTATGCTAAAACATGTACCTGAGCCATGGAAAGTTACTGAAGTCATTATGATTGCGAAGCCTGGGCAACCACCCCATGAAGCATTATCTTATAGACCCATTTCCTTGCTGCCAGTATTATCGAAACTGGTTGAAAAGCTCTTATTAAAACGGCTAAAACTAATTATAGAAAAAAAGACCTTATTCCGAACCATCAATTTGGCTTCAGGGAAAAACATTCTACCATAGACCAGGTACAAAGAATAACAAACATCATCGAAAAAACGCTCGATAACAAGCAAGTCTGCGTCACCGTATTTCTAGATGTCGCACAAGCTTTCGACAAAGTTTGGCATGAGGGTCTGATATACAAACTCAGACATATACTCCCCGAATTTTCAGATATTCTAGAGTCATATATAAGCAACAGAACGTTTAGGATAAGGCAAGAGGACGCATATTCTGAGCTAAAAACTATCAAGGCTTGAGCACCACAAGGAATTGTGTTAGTCCCAATCCTGTACTTGGTATACATATGTGATATCCCAGAGCTGGAAAACAACACCATAACGACCTTTGCTGATGATACTGCTATTATGGCTATTGGTTCAAACCACAAAGAAGCATTAGAAAAAGTTCAACTAGCTGTGAACAAAGTTTACGACTGGACACAAAAGTGGAAAATCAAACTGAATGAGTCAAAATCGATTCACATTGACTTCACTAATAAACACTGCGATTACCACCCAGTCTACGTAAACGGCATGCAAGTGTCTTAAGCGAATACAGCCAAATACCTTGGCAACACTCTTGACGCTAAGTTGCGTTGGAAATCTCACGTCAAAAATAAAAGTCAGGAACTACGTTAAACGGTACAAAAACGGACGGACGTTACGATACTCGAAAGGAAATCCTGTCAATCAATACACAATAAAATTATAATATACTAGCTGACCCTCGCGGCTTGGCTCCCGTCAAAATTATACGTTTTTTTACTCGGGAATAATGTAGCTTTCCTGAGGTGAAGTAATTTTTAAAATCGGTCCAGTAGTTTCGGAGCCTATTCGGTACAAACAAACAAAAAAATCTTTCCTCTTTATAATATTGATATAGACAAGCATATTCTTATACTATATTCTTATTAAAGCAATGTTAAAATTATACAACAATTTCAAAATAAAGTACTCAGAGATGCAGGTAATGCACCATGGTATTTGTAAACCACGGGATATGAAGAGGTTCGCATTGGATACTTTTCTTTTCCCCTTTGATTTAGATCTTTCATCGAAATATTCTTTAAATGTTTTAAAACATTTCGATTTATAAAATATGAGCATTTCTGAATGGTGAGGCAAAATATTAATTTCAACTTCTTCTGATATAGCTTTTTTAACGAAGCTGTCAGCCTCTTAAATCGTGGTATAACAAAATCTTCTCTCAAATCGTGGTATATCAAAAGCTACTAAGATCAGGCTCGTCCGTGCGCTTGTTTTCCCCATATTTTTGTAAGCAGCTAAGACATGGACACTACGAGAACTGGAACGGAAAAAGATAGATGCTCTAGAAATGTGGTGTTGCAGAAGAATGCTTGGCATTTCTTGGACAGAATTCCGCACTAACGTCTCCATACTCCAAGAACTCGGCATCAAGCAGCGTCTATCAGCAATAGTACAGTCTCGCATACTGAAATTCTTTGGCCATGTCTCAAGGCGGAATAGCGACTCCATTGAGCGCCTGGTGGTGCAGGGCAGAGTGGACGGTAACAGGCCACGCGGGAGGTCACCGATGAGGTGGACGGACCAAATTAAATCTGCGATAGGAGATCCAGTAAATGAATGCGCTAAACTTTCATCTAACAGAGCCAAATGGAGAGAGATCGTCAGGCGTGCGACAAGAACACCAGCGATCGGACAAAATTCATCATTGACCACGATGAATGTCAAGAGCGAAACGAATAAGAAGAAGAGTCAGCCTCTTCATTTCCCATCAGGCATGTGATATACTCATTGCAATGCTAATGCTATGGATTTCATAAAAATAAAAATTGCTCGAATATTTTATATGCTACTGAAATGCCTCTGTTACCAGTGGCGCATCGAGCAATGTGAAATAAGACACTTTTACTGTCCGTTAAAATTACTATTTTAGTTTTCTCTAAACTGGCAGCATACGAGTAAGATAAAGCCTGTGATACTGCAAATAGTTCTGCCGATATAATACAGAAGTGCTTATTTAATTTGTAAATACTATGATTTTTGGTTAACGGATCATAAAATACAGCACCAACACCAGCAAGAGATTTAGACCAATCGGTGCAAATTGCGAAATAGCCATGATATTTTGTATGTAACTCCTGGAAAACCTCAACTTTTAAGGAGTGGCTCATGTATTGCGATTTTACCCCTAAGACGACATCCAAGTTACACTATAACAAATTTTTTAAGTTTAATATTAGATAACCAGGTGTCTAACTTAAACATCTATCATATCTTGTCGACTTTTATTGTAACATGTTGCTAACAGAGGTTTCTTTTTATATAGCCAATATCTATTATTAGATAATTCATTAAGTTCTCCTAAAAGCTTTGTATTTGTGTTATTAGCCCAAGACTTAGTTTTTAAGCAAAATTTAAAGGATAGATACAGTCTTACTCGTAATATATAAAGTCCTCTTCTGGAATATCTAATTCACTGTCCATAGCATGAATAGGAGAAATCCAATACTGTTAATACGGTATTTAAAGCTATTTGCATATTTGATACACTATCTTCAAGTTGAGTAAACAAAACAAAATCGTCTGCATATTGACATATAAACATTCATTTATGTTTCGACAAATCGCTGTAGTAACTATATTAAAAAGTAAAGGTGATATGGGATCACCTTGAGCAATTCCTTTATTTGTCCATCTCGTAATAGTGTCCCTACCTTCCATCTTCATCATACCTAATCTGAAGATGTCTTAATTCTCTCAAGAATTCCCAAAGGTATGTACATGTTTTAGATGTGTGTGTGATGTGGACGTGACACAACGTTTGTGTTGGATGTTGAGTCTTTCTACATTTAACGGCTGTTTTTTTTTATAGTTTTTTTATTTATTTATCTATAGGCTCGCGTTTGACCACTATCTCGCCTGATGGTAAGTGATGATGTGGTCGACGGTGAAGCACGCTTGCCTAGAAGTAACCTATTCACTCTTGACTTAAAGACCCCAAGGTTGTAGCTATCAGGAAACAAAGACTCCGGCAGGGAATTCAACTCCTTAGCTGTGCGTACAATGAAAGTATTCGCAAAACGCTTTGTACGTATGGGTGGGATGTCCACCATGTACCGGTGGCGCATTGCCGTACGTCTTGTTGTCCGGTGATGAAAAGGGCTAGGTGGAATCAAATTGTGCAGTTCCATCGCACACTCCCCGAAATGTAACCGATAAAAAACCGACAGACTGGCCACCCGGCGTCGATGTTTAAGGCTCTGGAGCTTTGAGGCGACCAGTGCATCGTTACCGATAAGCCTCTTGGCCCGTTTGTCAATCGACTCAAGTGCATCAAGTTGATATTTGGCAGATCCGTCCCAGAGGTGAGAGCAGTACTCCATGCATGACCGAACTTGCGCTTTATACAATTTGAGCAGCTGTTCAGGCGTGAAGTACCGTCTCACCTTTGCAAGGATCCCCAACTTTTTTGCAGCCAACTGAGCCTTTGCCTCAATGAAAGGACCAAAATTGAGGGTCGATGTTAACGTAACACCAAGAAGGTCGAGATGGTCCGTTATCGGCACGGTTACACCACGGAAAGATGGAGCCGGGTAGAATAGGCTCTTTTTGCGGAAAAAAGACACGCCTGGGTCTTAGCAGCTTTGAAATTGACTAAATTGGCATCGCCCCATTCGGAGACAGCCTCCAAAGACAGGTTCAAGCGCCCAACCATGGCCTCCCGGAGAGACCGGATCTCAGGCCCAGTAGCCCGTGCGCCGGACACGTATCTCTCAGCAACCGTGCTGTCGTCTGCGTACCCAAAGGTTCCGGGTTTTAGCAGGTCATTTATGTGCAGCAAAAACAGTATAGCCGAGAGCACCGACCCCTGAGGGACTCCGGCGTTAATACCTAACTGACCGGACGAGCAGCCATCGATAACCACTCGGATTGACCGATCCCTCAGGAAGTCAGCAATCCAATCACACAGACCACTAGGCAGACCGAAGGAAGGAAGCTTACCAATAAGGCTCTCATGCCAGACCCTGTCGAAAGCCTTCGAGATGTCAAGGGAGACAGCAAGCGCTTCCCCATGCCTCTCGATGGCCTCACTCTAGATGTGAATGGCATACGCTAGAAGATCCCCAGTTGACCGATTTCGGCGGAAGCCGTATTGGCGGTCACTGAGGATATCGTTGTCTTCTAGGTATGCCAGGAGCTTATTGTTCAGCACACGTTCCATACTCTTACAGAGAATGGACGTTACCGAGATGGGTCTGTAGTTGGCCGGGTCAGCCCGACTACCCTTTTTGGGCACGGGCTGAACGTTAGCTTGCTTCCAAGCCTTCGGCACCTTTCCAGTCACTATCGAAAGGCGATATAGGCGTGTCAGGATTGGAGACAATTCAGGCGCACAAGTTTTTAGTACAATTGCCGGTATCCCATCGGGGCCACTAGCTTTGTTCACGTCAAGGTTACGCAACACCCTATAGACTTCCCTCTGATGGATGCGAATATCCGACATACTCGTCCCACATCCAACAGGAGACGGAGGGGGCCGCGCGCCATCAGAGTTCAGACGTGAAGATTCCGCAAAAAGGGAGGCAAACAAGTTTGCCTTGTCCTCGGCGGAGTGGGCCAGTGACCCGTCTGGTCTCAGCAGTGGTGGTAGTGAGGGGCGACAGAAGTTTGATTCAACCGACTTAGCCAGGGACCAAAACGCTTTGCTACCAGCAGGGTATGAAGCTAGTTTGTTCCCGATTCTGCTAATATGGTCAAAACGTGCCCTTCGCATCGCCTTTTTGCAGGACTTGGCAGCCCTATTGAAGGCTCTCTTCTTCTGAGTAACGTCACTCGCTTTGTGCACACGTGCATCGACCCATGCCAGGTAAGCCTTGTGTTTAACTGCATTTGCGCGGTTGCACTCGGCACCAAACCATGGTCGTTCAACACCGGACAGCGCTACGTCAGAGAATGGAATGAAGTACTCCATCCCCTGCCGCAACACATCAGTGACGGCGTCAGCGCATGACGATGGATCTTCCGAAGAGAAGCAAGTGGGCCGCCAAGGATAGCATGCGAAGAAAGATCGCATCCAATCCCAATCTGCTGACCTGTACCGCCAAACCCGCCGGGTGCCTCTCGGGCTAGGATTGGGCGGTGAGTAGACGGATACAGACTTCACCAGACAGTGGTCGGAACTACCCAAAGGTGATGATATCGACACTGAGTATCGGTCTGGATCTGTTGTCAGCAGAAGGTCCAAGCAATTGGCCGTATGCGAATCAACATCCGGCACCCTCGTAGCCCCCTGCACCAGCTGGGTGAGATTTAGCGCAATCGAAATATTTCGTATCTCTCGTCCAGCATGGTCAGTGCACTGGTATGGGAAGAGCCACTCCTGGTGGTGGGCATTAAAGTCCCCCAGTAACACTAGTTGGGCGGAGGGGTACCGTAGCTGAGCCACATCTGCCGCCTCACTCAGGTACTGTGCGAGCCTGGTTGTCTCCAGATCACCGCTATGCGATCGGTAGACACAAGCATAGATGATCTTATCCAGACCTGTGTCCACCAGGGCCCATAGCACTGAGTAGTTAGAGTCTTCAAGGTCACGGAGACGCCGATAGCAGATGTCGTCACGGGCGTACATGCATACACCCGCACGTGGCTTGAATTTGTGCTCCAGGGTAAATCCTGGGTAAGAAAGGTACGCCACGTTCGACGGACATCCGATCTGCGTCTCCGTAAGGAACAAAAGTGCTGGTTTCTCAGTCTCAAGGTGGTGATGGACTGCGACAAGGTTCGAGTGCAGACCTCGGATGTTGCTGAGGTGCACCTTATGTGAGAGTGAGTGCTGCCGCTGTTCAGCTTTTCTCTTTTTGTTCCTTGGCAAAAATAAAATGAATAAAGTGTTTTGAAATATGTACAGATTATGTACCTGTAGGATAATATGCATTTAAAAAAAAACAAGGGATATTTACAGCTTTTATTTAATAGAATAGAATAAATATTAATTTGCAAATATGGGTACCTAAAATAGGCTCATAATACTTTTTCTGTTTGACTGATTAATAAATCAGACAAAATACAAAGCCCTAAATCAATAGAAAAATAAAATACAAAGGACTACTTGACAAGTATGCCATGTAGTCTTAGATTAATTTTTTGCTTGTTGTTTTTTAACTATTCCGTATTAATAATTTTATTATACAGTTTTGATTAAGTAGCGAATTTCCTTTTATTTTCGCGGTTAGGTTTCAATCTGAATAGCCATTATTGTGATAGCTGTTTAGGTTTATTTAATATGTTTTATTTTTATACGGTAAGCATAAGTTGTAGAATAATTTAAATGTGTTGAGGCTGCAAGTCCACGCACAGTTATTCGCGCTCGGCCCATGGTGACGCGGGAACCCCATCGCCCCCGCCGCAATCGTCGACGGCGGCGGCGGCGGTGTCGTCAGCCAAACTTAGTGAGTTACACGTCCCAGCTGAAGAGGTGTTTCGGTGTGTTAAAGGTATGAAACGGGGTAAGTCTCCGGGTCACGATGGGCTCAGCGTCGAACACGTGTTTTTTGCACCAGCATTTTTGTTCGAAAAAATTGCTTTGTTATTTAATGTTTGTATTGATCACAGCTACTTGCCGGCTGACTTCATGAAAACCATCGTTGTACCGATAGTAAAAAACAGAACTGGTGATGTGTCTAGCCTATCCAACTACCGTCCGATATCTTTAGCAACTATATTTTCTAAAATATTCGAAAATCTGATGATGAAACATTTTAACGAAAAGAATATTCCACTTAATGACGCACAGTTTGGGTTCCGTCGGGGCTTATCCACTGATTTGGCTATTTTCGCACTTAAAAATACCGTTTATAAATATACAAGTAGAAAAACATCCGTGTACTCATGTTTTCTAGACCTCAGCCGAGCTTTTGATACTATTAATTATACTTTACTCTGGAATTAATTAAGACAAACTCGTCTTTTTGAATTTTGGTATAACAAACAAACAAACAAATCAAGTGAAATGGGACGCCTTGTCGGCAACGTATAGGCTGACTAGTGGCGTGAGACAGGGTGGCCTGACTTCCCCGGTGCTATCCAGCCTGTATGTAAACGACCTGATCGAGGAGCTTAGCAGCACCAGAGTCGGATGCCATATTGGCGGGCAGTGTTTAAACAACATTAGCTATGCAAATGACATGGTGCTGCTTAGCCCCTCAGTCAACGGCCTCAGAAAACTTTTCTCTGTATGTGAGAACTACGCTTCTCGACATCAACTAACCTATAATGTTACCAAGACAGAAGTAATGATATTTAAACATGATAAGGGCCCTACTAATGTCTTGCCAATTACTTTGTGTGGTTCGGATTTAAAAATAGTAAATAAATTTAAATACCTCGGACATATATTAAATGATAATTTAAAAGATGACGATGATTTGGAAAGGCAAAGACGTAGCATTGCGTGTAAAAGTAACATGCTGAACAGACGTTTATTTCACTGTTCGAAGCAAGTAAAAATAACTCTGTTCCAGGCTTACTGTCAGTCGTTCTACACGAGCCAACTTTGGTACAAGTACACGAAGAGTGCTTACCACACTCTTCGTGTACAATATAATAACGCGTTTTGGGCCATGCTCAACTTGCCCTGGCGGTGTAGTGCGACTGATATGTTTGCTGTAAACAGAGTTACAGACTTTTTTGCGCTCATGAGGAAACTCAGGGCGTCGTTTTACGCGAGGGTAGTTAATTGTCAAAATGACCTTGTATCGGCGGTGTTTCAAAATGTACATATACTGAGGGAGACAAAATAAAGGTACTTGATAATTTTATGGGGTGCGTTTGTTTTGGCTCACTCGGTCTAAAGCTGTCTAAATGTGTTGTGTGTGTTTTCAAATTATTTATTACTTTTATAATTTGATTATTTTTAATTATGTGTTATTGTGTTGTCTGGTTATTTTAAATTCGATTATTTTATTTATTCATTTTAAATATGGGTTATTCTGATGTCCGATTCATTTTAATTATTTAATTGTAAATTTTTAATATGGGTGACATGCCTGAGAATAAACGTTTTTTTTTTTTTAATAATCCCACATTGGTTTTTCCAAAGTGGGTGTTTCTGGCGGATAATATAGGTTATAGGAGGCCCGAATGTTTCTCTGGCATATTTTCCTGTATTATTATGTGATATTTCTGACAAATTAAGCCCATAATAGCAATGACATATTGAGACCCAAATAAACGTCAAGAAGTTGGCACATGTTAAGAAATTATCTCACGCCACCGCCGCCGTGCTAGCATTTAAGACTAAATGGCTTTATCGCCCAAACTGAGATAAAATTTGTGACTAGTCATGTCACAGTAGTTAGGCCATGCTCGCCCCGCAGGTCTGTGCTAACGCGTGCCTGTGTTCCCGCCTTAAGTGGCAAAGGAGGACCCCGTGGAGTTTTGGTGGGTTAGAGTCCCACATAACTGCTCTATCTCCCCGTGGTAGCGCAGTATGCATGAGCATTTCAACTCACGATAAAAAAAAAATGTCTTACTGGTAAAAGTCCGAAATTATCTATGACTAGCGGACGCCTCGCGGTTTCACCCGAGTAGTTCCCGTGGGAATACAGGTATAGAAAATCCTATGTCATCCGGGGATAGTGTACCTTCCAACGGTGAAATAATTTTTGAAATGGGTGCAGTAGTTTTTAAGTTTATTTGTTACATACAAAAATACAAACATCATAATCATCATCACTTCAGCCGAAAGACGTCCACTGCTGGACATAGGCCTCCCCCAGGCGTCGCCACATTGACCGATCCCGTCCTCGCATCCAGCGCCTTCCCGCAACCTTAACCAGGTCATCGGTTCACTTAGTGGGAGGCCTTTCAACGTATCGTCTACCAGTTCGCGGTCGCCATTCCAGAACTTTTCGGCCCCATCGGCAATCCGTTCTGCGAGCAATGTGCCCTGCCCACTGCCACTTAAGTTTGGTAATTCTTCGGGCTATGTCGGTAACTTTGGTTCTCCTGCGCATATCATAATTTCTGACGTGATCACGCAAGGAAATTCCGAGCATAGCCCTCTCCATTGCCCTTTGGGTGACTTTAAGCTTTCTGATAAGGCCCATTGTGAGCGACCACGTCTCAGTCCCATAGGTGATCACTGGCAACACACACTGGTCATAGACTTTTGTCTTGAGACACTGCGGTAAATTGGACGAGAAGATACCACGCAACCGCCTGAACGCCGCCCAGCCGAGTCGGATTCGACGGTTGACTTCTTTCTCGAAGTTGGACCTACCCAACTGGACCGTTTGTCCCAAGTAAACATAATCGTCTACAACTTCGAGTGTAGAGTCTCCGATCTTTATAGGAGTGGGTGTTACATGGGCGTTCACCATGACCTTGGTTTTGTCCATGTTCATTTTAAGACCCACTCTTTCGGAAGCTCTACTAAGGTCATCGAGCATTTTACTGAGGCTCTCCATGGTCTCAGCCATGACCACTATGTCGTCGGCAAACCGAAGGTGAGTGATGTACTCGCCATTAACGTTGATGCCAAGCCCCTTCCAGTCCAGAACCTTGAAGACGTCCTCCAGCGCAGCAGTGAACAGTTTCGGAGAAATGACGTCTCCCTGTCTTACGCCGCGCTGGAGAAGGATTGGTTTCGAGGTCTGATCCTGAAGACGGACTGACATGGTGGCGTTTTTGTACAGACACTTCAACACCTCAATGTACCGGTAGTCGATCTGGCACCGTTGGAGAGACTGCAGTACAGCCCAAGTCTCGATCGAATCGAAGACTTTCTCGTAGTCCACAAACGCTAAACAGAGAGGCAGGTTACACTCTTCGGTCTTCTATATAACCTGCCGCAGCGTATGTATGTGGTCTACGGTGCTAAAGCCTTTTCGGAATCCGGCTTGTTCGGGAGGCTGGAAATCGTCAAACCTGCGCGCGAGACGATTCGTGATGACTTTTGAAAACAACTTGTAAACATGGCTAAGAAGCGAGATGGGCCTATAGTTCTTCAGCCGGGCATTGTCGCCCTTCTTGAAGAAGAGGACCACCACACCCCTGCACCATGCCTGTGGCGTTTTGCCCTCGAGTATGACGGAATCAAAAAGCTTCTGAAGAGCCTTGAGGACCGGTTTTCCACCCGCCTTCAGGAGTACAGCCGTGATTCCGTCATCACCGGCGCCTTGTTGTTTTTAAGCTGTTTCAGAGCCATCCTAATCTCGTACAGGCTGACGTCCGGGATATCTTCGGT